>JAQZBX010003943.1:44581-62824 GCA_029593785.1 Cabassous unicinctus
TTTTTTTTTATTCCACCATTTTTGTTCTTATTCCTTTGTATTTTTTATGAATTTTCACTCTTATTACTTATTCTTTTCCTGGCATTTTATGATTCCTTTTCCATCTTTTTTTATTATTAATATTATTCTATTTCTCTTATTCTAGTTTTCCTTTTCTATGATCTTAAAATTTTTTTCAGGGAAACATGGACAGCTACAAGGAATAGAATAAGTGGAATCAAGTGTCAAAAAGGAACCTTAACACAAAACAAAACAAAATAAAACCCTAGAGTAGAAAGAGAAGCTAACCATCTGAATAAGCCAATCATGATAGGTGCCTAGACACCAGCAAAAAATTACAAGCCATACTAAGAAACAGGAAGACATGGCCCAGTATAATAGAAAAACTAAAAACCAGGAGGGCATATAGAACGTGGAACAACTAATCAAGGATGTCCAAACAAATACCATGAATCAACTTAATGAAGTGAAGGAAGTGATAAAGGATATAAAGAAGACACTGGGGGAACTTAGGGAAGAAATTATAAACATACATAAAAAGCTAATGGATCTGATGATGATGAATGGTAAAATACAAGAAATCAAAAATACACTGGAAGCATGCTACAGAAGATTTGAACAGGTAGAGGAAAGAATTGGTGACTTAAAAGACAGTACATCTGAAAAAAATAAAAGATAGTACATCTGAAATTGCACAGATAGTAGAACAGATAGATTTAAAAAATAGAAAATATTCACCAGGGACTCAGGGAATTGAATGACAATGCAAAATGCACAAACATATGCATTGTAGTAATCCCAGAGAGAGAAGAGAATGGAAAAGTTACAGAAGGAGTGTAGGAGGAAATAATGGCTGAACATTATCCAACTCTTTTGAGGGATGTTGATGTATGTGTCCAAGAAGTGCAGTGCACCCCAAACAGTGTAAATCCTAACAGGCCTACCCTGAGACATATCCTTATCAAATTGTGAAATGCTCAAGACCAAGAAAAAATACTGAAAGCAGCAAGAGAAAAGAGATCCATCACATACAGGAAGGTCAATAAGATTCAATGCTGATTTCTCATCTGAAACCATGGAGGCCAGAAGGCAGTGGTATGACATAGTTAAGGTGCTAAAAGGAAAAAACTGCCAGCCAAGAATTTTGTATCCAGCAAAGCTGGCATTCAAAAATGAGGGAGGGTTAAAAATATTCACAGATAAACAGAAATTAAGAGCGTTTGTCAACAAGAAACCTATCCTTCAAGAAATACTAAAGGGAGTTCTGTAGGTTGAAAGGAAAAAACAGGAGAGAGAAGGTTGGAGGAGAGTGTAGAAAGAAAGACTATTAGTAAGAAAAACTAAAAAGATAAAAAGAGAAATAAAAGCAAAATATGACATATATGAACCTAAAGAGAAAATGGCTAATGTAAGTACTGCCTTGACAATAATAACATTGGATGTTAATGGATTAAACTTCTAATCAAAAGACACAGATTGGCAGAATGGATAAGGAAATATAACCCATCTGTATGTGTCAACAAGAAACTCTCCTTAAACCCAGGGATGCAAGGAGGTTGCAAGTGAATGATTGGAAAACAATTTTACATGCAAACAATAACCAAAAAAGGCAGGAGTAGCTATATTAATATCAGACAAAATAGACTTTCAATGCAAAATTATTGTAAGAGACAAAGAAAGACACTATATATTAATAAAAAGGCTAATCTATCAAGAAGGAAAAACAATAATAAACATTTGTGTACCTAACCAGGGTGCTCTAAAATACATGAGGCAAACATTGGGAAAACTAAGTGGAGAAGAGATGCCTTTACAATTATAGTGGGGGGCTTTACTAAATCATTATCACCATTAGGCAGAACATCTCAACAGAGGGTCAATAAAGAAACAGAGACCTTGAATATATGTTTGAAGATCTAGACCTAATAGGCATACACAGAATATTACACCCAAATACAGCATAATATACTTTATTCTCGAGTACAGATGGATCATTCTCCAGTATAGACCACATGCTAGTTCATACAATAACTCTCAGCGAATTCAGAAAGGCTGAAATTACAAAATAATTTCTTTGACCACAATTGAGCAGAGCTGAAAATTAATATGGGGCAGAGAACTAGAATAGGCCCAAAGATAGGTAAGATAAACAACATACTCTTAAACAATCAGTGGGTCAAGGAGGAAATTGCAAAAGAAATCAGTAATTCTCTTGAAACTAATGAGAATGAGAACACAATGTATTAAGACCTATGGGATGCCACAAAAGCAATGCTGAGAGGGAAATTGATAGCCATGAATGCTTATATTAAAAAAGAAGAAAGAGATAAAATCAAAGACCTAAAGGAACACCTGGAGGAACTAGAAAAAGAACAACAAACTAATCCCAAAACAAGCAGAAAGGAGGAAATAACAAAGATTAGAGTGAAGTGAGATGAATTTGAGAATAAAAAAAAAAAAACTAGAAAATTTTAACAAAACAAAAGCTGGTTCTTTGAGAAGATTAATGAAATTGACAAAACTTAGCTAGACTAACAAAGAAAAAAAGAAAGAAGATACAAATACATAAAATAGAAAATAAGAGAGGGGATATCACCAGTCACCCCACAGAAATGAAGAGTGTCATAAGAGGATAATTTGAAAAATTGTATGCCAACAAGATGGATTACTTAGATGAAATGGACTAATTTCTAGGAACATGCAAGCAGCCAACATTGGTGAAAGAAGAAATTTATGAACTCAACAGACCAATCACAAGTAATAAGATTGAATTAATTTTCAAAAACCTCCCAACTAAGAAATCCTTAGGACCAGATGCCTTCATAGGTAAATTTTACCAATCATTCTGGAAACTAACACCAATCCTGCTTAAACTCTTACAAAAAAATAAAATGAAAGGAACATTGCCTAGATTATTCTATGATGATAACATCACTCTACACCAAAGCCACATAATGTTGCCACAATAAAAGAAAACTATAGGCCAATCTCTCTAATGAACTTGGATGCTAAAATCCTCAACAAAATACTTGCTAATTGTACTCAACAACACATCAAATGAATTATCCACCATGATCAAGTATATGCAAGGTTGGTTCAACATAAGAAAATCAATCAATTTAATGCACCACATTAACAGATTGAAAGAACAAAAATCACATGATCATCTCTATTGATGGAGAAAAAGCATTTAACAAAATACGGTATCCTTTCTTGATTAAAACACTTCAAAAGATAAGAATAGAAGGAAACTTCCACAACACGATAAAGGGTATATATGAAAAACCCACAGCTAACATCATATTCAATGGTGAAATGCTAAAGGCTTTCCTTCTAAGATCTGGAACAAGACAAAGATGTCCACTGTCACCACTCTTATTTTACTTTGTGTTAGAAGTACTTGCTCAAGGACTTGGGGAAAGGAAGGAAGGGAGGGAGGGCGGGAAGGAAGGAAGGAAGGAAGGAAGGAAGGAAGGAAGGAAGGAAGGAAGGAAGGAAGGAAGGAAGGAAGGAAGGAAGAAAATGTATCTGAATTGGAAAGGGAGAAGTAAAATTTTCACTATTGGCAAATGACATGATCCTATACATAAATACCCCTGAAAAATCTACAACAAAGCTTCTAGATCTGATAAACGAGTTCAGTAAAGTGACAGGATATAAGATCAACATGCAAAAATCAGTAGCAATCTGTACTCCAATATTAAGCAATCTGAGGAGGAGAGCAAGAAAAAAAAGTTCCCTTTACAATAGCAACTAAAAGAATCAAATACCTAGGAATAAACCTAACTAAAGATGTAAAGTACTTTTACACAGAAAACTACACAGCATTATTAAAGGAAATCATAAAAGACCTAAATAAATGGAAGAATATTCCATGTTCATGGATTGGAAGACTAAACATCATTAACATGTCTGTTTTACTCAAATTGATTTACAGAATTAACACAATCTTAATAAAAAATACAACAGAATTTTTTACTGAATTGGAAAAGCTAATTATGAAATTTATTTGGAAAAGCAAGGGGCCCCAAATAGACAAAAACATATAAAAAAAAAAAATTGGAGGAATTCTGCTACTTGACTTAAAAGAATACTATAAAGCTACAGTGGTCAAAACTGCATGGTATTGGTAAAAGGATAGACATACTGACCAATGGAACTGAATTGAGTGTTTGCTATAGATCCTTACAGATAGAGTCGATTGATAGTCAACAAGGTCACCAAGCCCACTCAACTGGAACAGAATGAACTCTTCAACAAATGGTGCAGGAAGAACTGCATATCCATAGCCAAAAGAATGAAAGAGGATCACCATCTCATGCCCTATACAAAAATTAACTCAAGATGGATCAAAGATCTAAATATAAAAGCCAAGATCATAAAGCTCCTAGAAAATAATGTAGGGAAGCATATACAAAATCTTGTAGTAGGAAATGGTTTCATAAACTCTACACCCAAAGCACAAGCAACAAAAGAGAAAATTAGATAAATGGGACCTCCTCAAAGTTAAAAACATTTGCAGTTCAAAGGAGTTTGTTAAGAAAGTGAAAAGGCAGCCTACTCAATGAGAGAAAATATTTGGTAACCATTTATCCATAAGGGTCTAATACTCAGCATATATAAAGAAAACCTACATCTCACAAATAAAAAGACAAACAACCCATTTTTAAAATGGGCAAGAGATTTGAATAAGCACTCTCCAAAGAAGAAAACAAATGTCTAAAAAGAAAAACAAATGGCTAAAAGCACAAGAAAAGATGCTTAATATCATGGTGCAGTCCTTGTGGAGAATGGTTTGACAGTTCTCCAAAAAGCTAACAATAGAACTGCCATATGATCTAGCAAGTCCACTTCTGGGTTTATACCCAGAAAAGTTGAAAGCAGGAGCACGAACAGATAGATATATGCACACCAATGTTCACAGCGGCACTATTCATTATTGCCCAAATTTGGTAGCAACCCATCCTGGGAGACCTGCTATATTCTCAATTAGAGGGGCAAGAATCCCTTGAGAACACAGGCAGTACCTAATAAAAGAAAACAAACCAATATGTCATGCTCTCAATATTAATGCATGTAACTATGAACCTTATTCTTCAAAAATTGAACTTAGTTGTTACCAAAGGTTCCAAGGGGAGAGAGAGGGCAGAATAGATGGAACATAGAGCATTTGGGGAGCACTGGAATAGTCTGCATGATCTTGCAATGATGGATACAAGCCATTGTACATTTTGTCAAAACCTTTAAAATTGTACAGTGCAAAATATAAACTATAATCTAAACCATTTATTCATGTTTGAAATAAAAGATGCCACAAAGACATTGGATCAGAATCTCATTTCAACCACAACTTCATGAGTGTGACGTTTGCTTGCTCACTTGACTATTTCAGTGCCCTTATTCATAAGCTGAGGACAAAGACAACTATTAAGTACCACAACTTGTATCTTCTTGTAGACACAAATGACAATGTGAGGGAACTCTTCAGTATTAAATAAATTCCACTTGTTATGCATTGCTGTCTTCCTTGCCATTTAGCCCTGGTAGAATTTGTGAGATTTTATAACCAGACAGAGGGCTTGGATTTGGAATAGTATCTAAAAATTTATTAAGCCTAAAGAAGATAAATTTTTATTAATTCATATTTTGAATTTGACTTCTAAGAGTCTAATATCTATCTTAATGTTGATTCTTTTTTTCACTAAATTACAAAAAATATTTACTAAATACCTATATTCCACAAGACACCATATTGGGTGCATGAGCTCACTAGCTAATGTATTTTTTTAAGGAGGTACAGGGATTGAACGCTGAACTATACCCACTCCACGCTAATGTGTTTTTGTCATTGCAGTCTAACCTCTCCATCCCCTCCTTGTCCTCTTGTTTCTTTTTCTTTCTTTGAACAGGTTATCTAAGTCTGGGTCTTTTTTGCCCTACTGCTGTTCAGGCCTTCATCATGTTATCCTCAATATAAATAGCCCACTCCTTCAATACAGCAAAGTTAATTTTTCATATATAGGCATTTGAACATGTCATTCTCTTTGGCTGGTTCTATATAAGCTTTTTTCCATTTCTACAGAATAAATTCATACTCTTGATTGTGGTTATAAAAATTCTTTATATTTTGACTCCAAACTGACTTTCTGATCATTCTCAAAGTTAAACCTTAAAGTCAATCTTTCAGAAATTTCCTTGATCTGATTTTCTTTATTATAAAGAGGAAGGGGGTTTGGAAACACTAAAATTTAAGCAATAAAACAAAATACAAAACTCTTTTTCAGCAAAGATTCAACTTCTGCTGGAGCTAAAGAGTATGCCCAATTTTTCACTTTGGGAAGCTCTATCCTTCTAAAAGTCAAATCTGGGCCAGCAAGCAAACACGGTTTGACTTGCATTTCTTCGGTGCATCCTTTGCCATCGTTTGTTCCATCTGGCCAAGGACTTCTTCCAATTGCAAAATGGAATGATCATGTTAATCCCATTCATTATAAAGGTCAGTTTCCAATAGACTTAGCCAAATTTGGGGGTCTGCCTATTCTGGGTAATAACACACTATTCATTTTTTCAACTAGTAGTTATTGCTTCAAAAGCAATCCATCATTTTAAATAATGAGGTAACTCTTGGTGAGGATCACAAAAGCAATTCTTGCCAGCTGGCATTTGTCAGTGAGTAATATATCACCAAAGGGACTGGATGCTCTTGATGGGCGAGGAAAATACATCATCTGGATGAAATGCTGTGATGATATATTGGAGAAGATCAAGATACCCAAGAAGGGATTGGGTCCTTTCCTTTTTTAGATGGGAGAAAGAGGAAAAGGAGGGGGAAATCTCTTTAATTTAGAAGAGTAACAAAGCACGCTGAAAGCTTTTAAATTACAGCTGTGTCATTTGTGAAGTATAATAAGGATGGCTGAAGAGGTGAGGTCATTTTCTTTAAAAGAAGAATAAAAGAACTGTCATTCCAATTGTAAAATGCTATGAAGTGGATTTCCTTATTAAGCTGTATGCCTGATGCCCTGTAAAGTTATCACACAGTGGAGAGACTTGCCTCAATGTTGTTAAGATAAAACTGCGTAGAGATACAGCTGCATAAATGGCATTTTTTAGAGGAGGCTGAGTTCTTTCACCTCTAGGGTTGGATGGAACTGGGTGTGCTCTTACAGCCCACGTGTGCTTCTAACTTAATAGGTGAGTGTTCTAGTTGTCATGGTAATGGTGAGAGTAGAATTTCACCCCCATATGGAATAAAATAAAGCTAACTTTTACCTGAAGAATAGCGTTGCAGTATAACATGAAAATTGGCTACCTGAAAAAAAGCCTATTTAGAATCCAAATAAACATTTAAGTCTTTACTAACTGTACATGCACACGTACATGCACATATGCGCATACACACACACACAGCAGCAGCTCTGAACCACGTGAATTTGAAATGGTCTGGGGTTCTCCAAAGCCCCAACCCCTAGGCTTTCTTCTTCACCACTGTTACCTGAATTTTAAGTGTCTCTGCTCTCATATTAGAAATGTCAGTGGCCCAAGACAACCGCCAGCTTCCACACAAAGGACTGATAAGACCCCAGGTAAAATAAGCCACAAGTTCTGATTTGTAATTTTAGGTTTTCACTGCTCTTATGCTGTAAATGTTTTATCTGAATATTAAAAAGTTTGTAGGTAGCATTTGGTAGTATGAGAGAAAGCAACCTGTCATAACAACAACAAAAATGTTTATACTCATTTTTTAAGTAAATTTGGATACTGTCTTGAGGGATCTGAACATCAGCTAGGTAGGAAAACCAGGATCTACAGAGGGACCCAGTAGCGTTCTGGTGTGTTTCAAAGACTTGCAATTGTTACAACTGATGGCACATATTGAAGCACTGCTACTAAGCAAGATCTGTATTTACATTATGGTTTACACTTTGCCCCATACAATTTCACAGGCTTTGACAAAATGTGTAATGGCTTGTATCCGTCATTGCAATATCATGCGGAACAATTCCAATGTCCCAAAAATCATGTTACACCTATTCTTCCTTCTTCCTCTCTTCAGAACCTCTGGTGACCACTGTCTTTGTAGCATTGTAACAAGTTCTTCCATTACTAGGATAATAATAAGTCTACTTTAGTCCATTCCCCAATTATATTTGTTCATTCTTCAATCTGAAGGATTTTGGGGATAGTGATGCCCACTGTACTTCCGATGGAGAGGGGACTTAGATCCATGGGGCAGATGGATGGAACTGTCTTGCTTACAGTTGTAGATACTCTCTGCTTTTGGGGATGGAAATTGTCCATGATCATCTTTTAGTTGTCTTGGGTGTATCCAATGAACTGAAGAGTAAGTGTTGGTTGAAACTCTGCTAAAATTCAGGGCTCAACCAGCATATGAACAGCCAGAAGATTTAATTCTCTGGGACATCTATTTAATGGGTATAGTGCTAATTATAGGTTCAAATAAAAAGTGCAAAAGAGCCATGTGTAGGAAAATTATAAATGAGTCTAACTTTGATACATTGGGGAGAAAGGTTATTATATAATCCCCACAGATGGGTTGCTGATTTCCTGAGGTTGTCTGCCCTGACTATGGTGTCCAGATGTCTCTAGAGCCCTCAGGAGCACCTCTGCTTGAGACACTGTTTACTGTGGCAGTCAGTGAAATCCTTCTGAAACATGCATAAGCATAACCTCTGGAATGACCTCCCCATGAAATTCCAAATTGTTTTTATTATGTGTAAAAAGAGGAAGAGAATGAAACCATACATGGTGTTCTGTCTTTAAATCTTTCATCCTATTATGAGAATGTTCTCATGATTGTTCCCTTGTTGAATCTCTGTAAAAAAATAGGGAAAGGCCACCTCTCAGTGAACCAGATGAGAAAGGACAAGGAAAAGTAGTAATTGGATTACTTTACTGTTGACTGCCTTGGCTATAGAAAAGGGAGGCAGACCACTTCCAGGTGAAATACAGTGACACACACAGAGTCAAGTCTCATATTTGAGATAGTTAAGTTTTATAAAGCCACCGGAGAGACCTCAAACCATTGATCCTAGGGGAAATACAGGGTTAGGTTCTTTTGAACATCTGGTCACAAAATTTTCATCAACTAACCAATACATAACCTTGCTTTAAATGTGTTTCTCTTTAAAGACATCTTTTTTAATATTTGTTGCTGATTCATTAACATTGAACTCATGGCCAATGGCACTAAAATTTGTGCCTGAACAAAGATTACCTAACACACATTTACTCTAAGGCACATTGCAGCCTTCTCGTGCTGAGGAACACTAAACAGAACTTCAGCACTATGCTTGGGGGCCATTTTAAACAGCAAAACCACCAAAAAAAACCCCACAAAAATGCAAACAGCATGGCACTGAATATCCTGCAACAAGGACACTTGTTCACAGTGTTAGAGCTGAAATAAGAAGACCTTGATTTGGAGGCAGTGCAGAGCCATTGAAGACGTGTTAGCTGAAGAATGATACCCTGTGCAGTTGTTTCTAACTTGGCAATTGGCTAAAATGGAATGGGCACTGGATTTGGTGACAAAACCTCCCGTTTGTGACCTGGTTGTACAACTTTTTTTCCTGGATTAAGAAAGGAAAATCACTTAATTTCTGTTAGTTTTATTTCCCTTCTCTGAACAATGAGTATTATAGGTTTATTATGAGGCTCAAAAATGTATGGAAGAGAAATTCTATGTGATGTTATAAAGTAATGTTCAAATATATTTTTAATTGGGTTTTAGGCCATAGGGAAGGGAGAATGGAATCTCAGAAATACATTGGAAGCCTACTTTCATGGCCAAGGAAGAGAGGGTGGAACTAATATATGCATAATGATCAGACTGATGACATAATTTGGGAGGCTAGAGAAGATGAGAAAACCCCTCTGGTAACTCCTCAGCAATTCCCTATGTGAGTAACAGATGAGAATACACAGAAAACAAACTAGAAAACAGATGGGCATCTGCTGTGCCATCTGGGAGTGCTTTGGTAAGCTCTGTGGGAAAATTCAGCAGTGGTTGGGAGAATGAGTACAAAATCACTTTTTCTGCAGCAGCATTTCTCAGAGGTTGAGATCTTGGCCAATGGACTCAGACAGACATGGATTAGAAACCTGGCTCTGCTACTTATTAGCTTGTGTAAGTTATTTAACTCTCTAAAACTCAGGGTTCTCATCTGAAAAATGGGCAGAATCATAAAGCCTGCCCTTTCAGCAGTGCTGGAAAGATTAAACAAAATGATGCACATACAGCATTTAGCAAAATACCTGCCATAAAAGTACTAAAAATAGTAGGTATTTATTACTGATGAAATTGCCCCTTCATGTTCTCATTCACATGATTTGAAAAACAAAATGTCTATACACACACACTAGAGCTCCATAAGCCTAGCTTGTGGTATAGAGAAATCAGGAAATTGGTCTGGTTTATTTGTAAGTTCAGAGCTTACCACAGACATGAAGTTAAATGCAAGGGACTGGGCATCCTTTTATTTATTTTTTTCTTCTATCTATTCTCCTCACAGATATCTGACTAAATGAAGAGTAGAGGGAATTCTTTTAAAGAAGTATAAACCCATGAGGATAATGGAAACAAGTGAGGAGGTAGCAGTAAAATACTGGAAACCAGAAAGCAGATGGACAAATAGTAACTGACTCAGCAAAAAAATAAAATAAAATAAAACAACAACATATGCAAAAAACAAAAAATAATTCCATCAGTAGTGATGGTGTTGGGAAGTCCCATACATAATCAAGTTGAGTTTCTCATCACATCCACATAAGGGCTCAGGGATCAGCAGCCCCTGTACTTCTGAATGTGCCAGTGCAGGAGGCCCTGGGAACAGAGGTGTGGTTAAACGTCTCCTTGAGAAGCAGTAGATGCTCAGATTTCTTTCTCAACCCAATGCTTCTGGATCATTGTTCAAACCTCAATCTGACAAAAGATTGGAGTTTTGTGCTCTAGAGAGAATGAACCAGAAACTCTGGACTCAGGACACTAGACATTGGTGTGGGTAGAGCTATCATTCTGAAAACCATGGTCTGAATTAAAGTCTGCAAGTTAAGTGTGGAGAGCTACATTATCCTTCCCTTAGATTGCCCTGCCTTGACAAATTGGAACATTTTCTTCTAAAGAAACTGATCCGTTCAAGGAAAAACAATAACAGACATTGATATTTGGGGAACACCATGAAATTGACCAATGGAATCAGCTACATCCAAGCCTAGCAACTGAGAAGTCTACCTGCCCAGGCTTGAATAGGTTCCAGTCAGCTCTGAGTGCTCCACTCTTAATCTATGAGCAGACATCCAATGATCAATAGATATTCCAAGAGAGCTGTAATGTGAAAAGCATGGACCGAAACTAACAAATAAGAAAAAAAAGGAAGATAGAGGGAATAGAAAATTCATGGGAATATAAAAAAAGAAAAGAAAAACTTCATAGTTTTAATTAGTATTCTTATACAAGAAAAGTATCTACTTTCTGTGAAACAAGGAGAAAGAGAGAGAGTATTTTCAATGATATCAGTTCAATGATCCCTACTTCAGGACCAGGATAATGCCTATGGATGTGGAGTACTGGGTGTTCCACCTTCTCCAGATGTCTCCTTTGCACCTGAGCCAGAGGATGATTCGGGTATGTGGATGCTACCTGCTGAGGGTCAGATCATCTTCACCCAAGGCAGTTAGGGGAAGTCATTTATGCACACATGATGAACAGACCAATTTCAGAAATTATCATGTACCCATCAAAGTAGTTCACTAGTCAGTGTTATTTTTCCCATAAGTATAGATAAGATTTGTGCAGAGCTGAACAAGACCAACATCTGCAACTACACTGTGGGAAGTGAGAAGAGTTAATCAGGACCTGCTTTCTCCCGCATCCCCTGCCATAACTGCAGCATCCTGGAGAGAAGGAGTGTCCTGCATGCCTTGCTTGGCCTCATTTCCTAGAATCCATGATTAGCACTCAATTTAATTGGCAGGTATTGAGTGGTATAACCCACTGGAGTATACCAAGTACATGGGAGGCACTGAGACTACGGTAATATCATTAGGAATTACTGGAATGTCTATTGGCTTCCATCCTGCCAGATCATATACAAGACAGCATTGTATCGTAACAGAAGAGGAGGGAGCTGTCATTGAAAGAGACACAAACAAATTAGGAGAAATTAGGAGACAACTCTCTTTAAGGGACTGAGGTAGAAATAAATATTTTTCATCTTCACCATCAACTCCCAAGATTCTAGGTATTCCCATCCAAATAGGCTAGTACTTCTACTTCCCGCTGCCATCTCACCCTCCCTCCCTTTGTGTTCTATGGTGGTTAGTGTCCACTCATTTACACCCATACCATGAGGGCAAGGTCGGCCAGCCCAGTGCCCACCTGGCAGGATGTATGGTTAAGAAGCAATATAGCAGGGAACAGGATAAAAGCAATGGACATGGTCCTTGAGAAATAAGACATTGGTCACCAGGCAGAAGATGGCGGTGATTACGGAGTGTATCCAATCCCATCTTGGCAAAGAATGCAGTCCGGGTTGCTAACAACCTGAGAGTGACTGAGTAAGAAGTAAGAGAGAGCTGTGAAAAGGGATATCCACATTGTACTGCTCCAGACACTTTCCCAAGGCCTGAGTTTTAGGTCACTACCAGAAAGCTGACAGCAGATGGACATCTGCAGGGGATGGTGGTATTTAGGCATCCAGCCAGCTTGCTAGTGGGTGGCAAGAACTTGGTTAGAACAATTTGTTTGTGAATCAGCCATGTCAGCATTCTATTGTCCCCATTTTCTGCAGATGATGTAAAGGACAAGGCATAACTGTTATATACATGCTGTGTGACCTAGAATTTTTTGGCCAAGGACTGAATAGTAGTAAAGGTATTGCAATAGTATACATAGTAGCCTCAAATCCAAGAATTGTGGGGGTAAGGGTGACATCCGCATTGATAGTCAATACTTTATTCTTGGCCTTGGGGTTTTCAGATGATGCTGATATCCCAGGAAACAGCTGGCTAGAGTCACCCTGGGACCATCCCATTAGGTTGGATTTTACATTATCCTAATCTCAAAAGGTTGGTGTGCAGTTTATTGGGCCATTTATCTATGTTTTCCTGATGGCCCATGCTTTCCTTTCTGCAAATGTACTTAGTTTTCAGTTTGATTATGGGTCTTCCATAGACTAATACTTTTTCAGAGTTGTATGTATTAATTCATTATATTAGATCCATCAATCTAAAAGCCATAGCACAGAGCATTTTGTAAAGAGGGCTCTTTGGAGAGGCCTTCCTAATGATTTTGTTGATTTACTTGGTCTCCCTTGGGGATTTCCATCAGTGTACAGTCATAGGTAAGTGCCTAGGCTTTTCTTCTTCTGCTTCCTTTTACTAGGACTTTCAATGCACTAATAGCACTATACTGTGTTATCCTATACTGTGCCAATAGTAGAGGAGGGCAAGGAAGTGGTCTGTCTGTTTGGCTCAGCTTGGGTAGGTTTATCTAACATTTGTTGAGTAATGGATATGTTATCATGGGTCGCATGCCACCGACAAAAGTTTTCAAGTCATAATTTTACGAAGGGTGCTCGTTTGGTCTCCTCCTCTTCGGAGCCCATATTCTCTTGTCCATCTTCCTCCAAATCTGTCACTAACAGTCACAAAATAGTATCTCAGAAGATCCATAAGACTTCAAGGGGATAATTACCAGGATTGGGATGAGCTATTTTTCAGATTCTCCAAATGACAACAAAGCAGACTTTTCTCAACCCAAGGATAGGTCTTATATCTCCATGATCTCAGTTCTACTTCCAGAAGCCATGGCGGCTACTGGGCCAGACATGCTATTTGCTTTACCAATTTTCTATCAAACCAAGGTGAATTATTACAGCAGAACCAGATATTTTGCTACAAGGTTTATTGAGGAAGACACATGGGGACAGGAGATGTAGTGAATATGTGGTTAACCATTGTCCATTGCATTCTGAAAGATCAAAAAGGGAAACACCAAGCAGAGTCATATACCAGACTCTAGGAGCTGAACCTCAGCTCTTGGGGTGAGGAATGTCAAGTTACTGAATTGGAAAACCAATACTTCTATTCTGGGATCAAGAACTGAAATCCAACAGGAATATATCATGGACCTTGGTCTCCAGCCTTATTCTGCCACTTCAGCATTTATTGATATATCTTTTCTGGCACAATCAGGGGACTGAGGTTGAAGTCTTGAGGTTACAGAAAAATAATATGGCAGAAACTTGCTCCATCTCAGCGTTCATGGTTGGGAGCACCAACAGCTTTCCTCAATTACCAAGGTGTCCAGGGCATTGAGATTGAAGCTACATGTTGTGGCAGATGAGTGGCTCCTAGTCTTGACCTGTTGCAGGATTAATTGCCTTACACACTCAAGTATACCAATTTTCATAAAATTATGCAGGAGACTCAGAGAGGCCACTCTGCAAGGGATCAGTCAAGTTAACCCTTACCTCCTACTGTCTGATATGTATCTCAAACTCAACATGCCAAAAACAGAAATACTGAACTCTCCCTATTAAAATTCAGCTTCTCCATATTCTTTTCCATGTTGGTAATTACAACTCCACCCTTCCCAAACCTTCAGTGTCACCTTTAACTTCTATGTTTTTGTCAAATCTTATGTCCAATCTAATAGCAAATATTGTTGTTGTTACTTTCAAAATATATCCAGAGTTCAGTCATTGCCCACTGATACCATGGTCATTTGAGACACCATCATCCCTCACCTGGATTACTGCAATAGCCCATTAACTGGTCTTCCCTAACACCCTGCCCCCCATTACCTATTCTCAACTCGGTAGCCAGAAAAATGCAGTAATAGAACCCAGTTACATGGCATTCCTCTGCATAAAGCCCTCCAATGGATTTGCAACACTTTCAAAGTAAAAACCAAGTCTTTATGATGCCCTCCAGAGCCCCAGTGAGATAAATAGATAGATACAGATAGATGGATATAGATGGAAAGATAGAGATAGAGAGAGAGAGAGAGATAGAGATAGAGATAGAGATAGAGAGAGAGAGAGAGAGAGAGAGAGAGAGAGAGAGAGAGAGAGAGGTAGAGGTAGAGGTAGAGGTAGAGGTAGAGGTAGAGATAGATACAGATATAAAGATATAGATAGATACAGATATCGACACACATACACATATTTCCTGCTGGCTCTATTTTTCTGGAGAACCCTGACCCATACACCTAGTAAATAGATGAGAAAAAGAGAGTGGCCTATTATTTCATAATATCTTTTAAATTCACCATGTGGCTTTTACAAAACAAAATTGGAGTGTAAAAATCAAAGAACAGTAGTAACAGGATAATTCACAACAGAACAATGTACTAACAAGTAATGTGCATTACAACTACTCTGTTACCTAAGAAGTGATCCATGTGTCAGCTGTGAGAGAGAAAAACTGTAGCCGTCATATTTTAAGTCAGTGTTTCTTAGACTTAAAAATATATATAAGTATCTTTAAAGGGGACAAAAATCATTCTCTAACCATCAGTGTTTAACTGAATTTTCTTTACCACAGTATTACCTAAATATGTACAATCATAAAACCATGTTTAAAGTTTCATTTGCATTTACCTTATACAACTATAAAACCAGAACTAATTTTTAAAATGGTGAATAACAAAACACAATAAAAATAAAATCCAACCTCAACAGTATTAATTTAGTGTGGTACATGATGCTATTTGCTGACAGTCAATGGTTATTACCAATATGAATATGGTTCTGAAGTACAGAGTGCAGGTATTTTTAGAATATGTCCTAAATATCATATCTGATCCTTTGGAATTTCTAAATTCTCCCTTGGCTCCCTTTTGGAACTATGAATAACCTGTGCATAGTGGCTTAATTTCTCTTGGAAAAAAGTGTAACATTTCCATTTCAAGCCCCTTTCTGTTTTTCCAATTTATGTTGTTTGGTTAGTTTTCAGTCTGTGACAGTTAAAAATAGTGCTAACTGACACTCATTTTGCAATAAATGCATTTAAAAACATAGGCACTGAAATGTGCAGGGACTGCATTATAAGATGGTCATGGTGATGAAATGAAAATTTAAACTTTTTCAATTATAGCAAAACTAAAATATTCCTAAGAATATGATGCATAACCCTTCCCACCCTGCACCAGGGTATGTCACGCAGGTTTACAAAACACAGCTATGAGCCATTCACAGTTCAGACTCCTGTGTTCTGGGTGCTTCTGTTATACGAGAGTCTCTGGCTCATTCGATAAGACAATGAATTAATCTGAACACAGCTAGAGTCTGCTACTTCACTTCCGATGCCATTTGAGCAGGATAGCACCCTAAAATGTGAGCACTGACATTCACACAAATGTCTCCAATCATATTTATGTCTCTGAATTGTCTGGAAAGCCATTTCCCAGTAATATTAATGAACCATCAATCACAGAGTAAAACGGGACCTTTTACAGTTGCCTTGACTGAGATGTATTGATTACCTGGCCATAAAGGGGTCTCAGGCACTGGCTGCCTATACTTACTGGGGTGACAGGGAAGAAAGGGTTCTTACTGAGGCCCTTTTCACTTTCCTCACAGGCAGTGGAAATTATACAAGTGAGTTCTGTGAGCTGTGGCTTTAAAAACTCTGTAAGACATGATCCCTAAAGGAGGTTCTCAAGAGTGTTCAGTCAAAGACTAGAAAGTTGATTTAGGTTGCAGTTTTCCCTACTTCCTATAATGTGTACAGACAGAAGAAGGAATGGGGGAAAAGGGGGCAGAAGGCATGTGAGAACAAGAAGAGAACGAATAGAAAGGTGGAGAGAAAGCAATAAAAATATGAAGTTGCTTGTCTCCGTAAGCCACCAAGACAAAAGTCTTCTTCCTTCAACTACATAATTTATGCAGAGAGGAAGGCTAGTTTTGTGGTTAAGAGGTCAAGCTATGAAAGTGGAGGGAAATGGATTAAAATCCAATCATACTAGTATATAAACTTGGATATCACTCTTAATCTTAAAAATGGGGATAAAAATAATATTCTTCTCATAAGATTTTATAAGGCAGTTGTCTATCCCCAGGTTTTTTCTCTGGGAGAAAATAGTTACGTACCTGGCTAATAACGCATCTACTCATAAGTGATGATAATCAGCAATGAGAAATGTAGTTGAAGTGGCAAGAGTAGGGGGGAATGTTTTTTTGTTTCACCTACTTTCTGAAGAAAGAGAACATTAACCTGGAAAATTTTTTAAGGACTGTGTCCCTCCTGGGGATAAGTTAAGGGTGCTGGTAGGAAGAGCATGCATACAGAGGTCATGTGCAGACAGGAGATGATGATAAGAGTGAAAAAAGTGGAATGTGGAGGCAGTTGTAATGATTCTCCTCTTTGGTTCTTTTACACCAGTCACCAGCCACATCCTCTATTTCTGTTCTTCAACAATAAATCCTTCATCTCTCTTCTTTACACAATTTGAAAAAAGGAATGTAGAGCCCAGGATCCAGAAAGACAGGAAGGATGTTTTTGGAAGGTCATCAAAAGTTCTGCTGGATTTGGTGTCTTTCTTTGGTTCCCCCAAAAGCAGTCCCAGATACAAGGATTCAAATGTAATCAAGTATATATAAAAATCAAAGAAAATTCCAGTAATGGGGTATAAGAAAGTACAACAGGGAAAGGAAGAAAGGGAGCCAGGAAAAGCCAGCTACCCCCAGGGAAACTCTGACAGCCTCTGTAGGGCCTATCTATCAGACTTATACCAACTAAGGCACGAAGGGTCTTGGGGAATTTGTGTACCAATTCCTATCCATCCCTATGTGAGGATAGTTCTCAGGAGGATGGGTAAATTAATCTCCTAGTACTTCCAACCTACTACATAAGCAGATAATATGGGCTTCAGTGGGCAAAGATAGCCATTAGGGAAAGGAAGATGAATGCTGGCAATAGAAAGTTGTGCAATGAAATAATAAGGGAAGGGAATTTTGAGTGGGGACCCAAACCATCAGCTATAGCATTGTCAAATCCCCTTATGCCCATGTTAAATTCACTCTGTGGTGTCACTGATTCTTTAATGCAGTGGCCATTCACAAATTCTTAAAAGAAAAAATAAACTTACAAAACCAAAGGAGAGTTGGAGAAATAAGCTTTATTCCCTTCTGCTGGATAGCTAATAATCATCACTTCCTTCCTCTACTGCCCATTCTAGAATCTCCTCACCCTTGGGCAGCATATTTGCTAGTCTGG
>JAQZBX010003944.1:0-62687 GCA_029593785.1 Cabassous unicinctus
GAAACAGTTTTCATATGATTTTAATAAGGAAATTGTATTAGAGAGCATATCCAGGCAAATAAATTTACTATTCCACTTTACCAGACCCTGATATCAATATATTTAGGATGGCTCTGTGTTCTGATAAAATGAATGTAGTCAAATCTCCCCCAATTCCACAAAGAACCAAAAATTATGGGAGAAATTGTGGTAGTAAACTTCAAGATCACAGTTAATCATATTAATTGTAGAATTTTCTATTGTATTGGCAAACATTGTTAGGTTGTAACTGATTCTTGCAGTATTCTCCAAGGTAAGCAGATTGTTTATGAATGCTTTTCTTAATCATAGAGGTTGAATGAGTCACTCAAGCTCACTCATTTAAACTCTGGGAGAAATAATGGGTCAGAAGACTCAGTTTTTGTTAATTTTGCACTTAACTATCTATCCGTCTCTCTCAATCTCCCAAGCTCTCCCCCACCTATCTCCTTTCCTCCTTCCCTCCCTACCTACTTCCCCCTCTTTTGCCCCCACAGAGCAGTCTTACCTGGCTAGATCTATGCAGAAAGGTGAAGGGAGGCGGAATGCGCTTTTTGTGAACCCGAGGACCTGGAAAGAGGTCGGGTTGGTCTGGCCAATCACCTGACACTCATAAACAGAGGGCTGGATGGAAGTAACAAAGGACACCTGCTTTAATAATCAGGAGGTCTGGTAACGTTAACTAGTAACCCTTGTGTACCGCTGTATGCAACCTTATAAAAGCTGACCATGTCTGTCAGGTGGCGTGGAGCACTCCTGGCTGGCTACCACTAAGTTCTGTAAGTGATGAGGGCAGAGCTTCCCCCACGCTGGCCTGCCGCCACCAGGTTCTGTGTATGGGTAATAAAGGCATGACTGATGCTGGACTCCCATGTGGTTTCTCTGGAATATCAAATTAGTTGTTCAGGCTTGACAGCTTGCGTTACAATTGGCATAGTCGGCAGGCCAGGGGCTCTACCTGCGTTACATATGCGAAGCATTAGAATAGTACCTGGGTCATAGTGAACACACTATATGTATTTGTTAAACATAATGGAAAACTTTCATATTGCCTTGAAGGAAATTACGCTCTGGATTTCCTTTCCCAAGAAACTGTGTTCATTTACACTTCCAAAGCAAACAATCCAGTCAAAACCTTCCTTGAATCAATATTGTTTGTTTCTGTAATAATTAGCCTCACTTATATGTGAAAAACAGGACAGTACTTCTGCTCTTAACGATAGAGGCCCATGTGCCTCTCATTTCTTATAGCCATGCTTCCCAAAGCCAAACAGAAGCCAGGTACTGATTGGTGGTGTATGGGGTACATTCTGCAGTCCCCTCTACTTTGATACTAGAATCTCTACAGCAGGGCTTCAAAATTGGTCCTGTCACTTTAAATATAATAGACAATAAATCATCCCTCTGAGACAGCCCCTAAGGAAAACAGGGAAAAAATAGAAATAACATTTAAAAGCCCTTTTCTATTACAGTGCCTCGAGGGAGCTTTTAAAATTGGAGCGCTTTAAAAGTGAATTTTATGCTTTTTGGGGCTTTTAAAAATGCTTCTGGAATTAACCTTGCAATTCTATGACCAAATCTTGCATTAGATCCTTTAATTTGGAGTCTTTGCTACGCTAGTATTATTCTATTTGCCCATCTTTTGGGGGCAGCTGTCCTTGGCAGTCTATCACCAGTCAACCTGTTTTTCCCCTGCTTTGCTACCCTATTTGTTTCTTTCCCTTCCCTTTCCATCTTTCTGCCAGTATTTCTTGTTTGGTTTTTCTTTCCCTCTTTCTTTTATTTTTTTTTCCTTCACTTTTTAATCACTTACCCCCTGAGATACTCTTTGGTCTTTCACACCTTAGACACAGATAATCCTAGTTAGGTCACGAAGCACATGATCTGGAATTTTCCAGTCCATGGGATGGAGCCACTTTCCTATACCTGAGGCAGAATTTTCCTCGACTCAGCTGTCCCCCATCCAACCATTTCTCATAGGCTTCCTCCTCTCTTCTTCTTGTGCCTATTCCTAGTTGATAATAAGGTAACAAAGGAATTTGATTCAGTTTAGTTTAAGACAGAACCATAATTTTCAGATCACCAAAGGAATACATGGAAGATGTAAACACTTGAAGCATAGAGGGACAGGAAGGGTCAGAGTTTATATTAAGAACAGATGATGGAAAATGGAAAATCACAGTTCAGCATTTGTGTAACCAGAAGTTGGCTATACCCATTCTAGTCCATATAGTACTATGTTGCCCAATAAAACAGTTATGGTTCAATAGCCTTTAGTATTCTTACAAATTAAAAATCTATACTGAAAAAAACATAGTTCATCCTAATGTTGAAAAACATCTAGGCTAGGTAGATAACAGGACAATAGCAACTGCTTCTTGACACTACATTGCATGTCTTTTTTAGACACCCTGCTCTGTGAAGGAAGGGGAAAGAAATGCAATTCGATATTGAGCTGGTACCTTTTGATAAATTGGGAAGGCTGAAGTATGAAGTAGAAAGCAGTGAGAAAAGATTATTCTGACACCTTTTAGACATATAGACTTCCCAGTCTCCTTAACAGCCATTCATCTCACCTGGCCTGCCAGAGTCACCCCAACCATCCTCTGGATGAGTGCTTATTACCAACAAGGCAGCAAATTACTGTATGGGAATTTACCGAGTGAGATAAATAAAAGCTGCCTAAATTAGTGTTTCCCACAGTGCTTTCTCTGGAACAGAAGTCAAATGAGACACTCTGAAAAGGTTCCCTAGCCACAAGCGTGGTCGGTGCTGCATACCATAACCCCTCTGGAGCTGGCCAGAGCGGGCACTGGCATGTTAAAGGCATCCAGAAGTCCTGCAGTCAAGAAAGTTGCTTAGGTTTGTTTAACCCACCGAAGCTCATGGCATTCTAATTTTAAGTAAAACTGATTAAAATTCTTTGGAAACTTTGGAAAAGCCTAGACTAGGTACTTGCCTAAAAGGAGATCCAGAGAACTATTTTAGAGGTGGAGATGATTGTTAAATCAAATGATCACTTGAAGAAAAGTTGTCAGGAAGGAATATTGCAGGATTGTATTAATGATTTCTATCACTAAAGGAGAGAGAAATGCACCAGCAGGTCACAGTCATTAAAAATGACCCACTGGTGGACAGCAAATTACATATGAGGGAACCGATGCTGGAGAAAAATCAAAGGGGTTAAGGTCATGTTTTATTTCACTTGTGGCGCTTTTCAAATTCAGTCCTAACCAAACCTGATTAAAGTAAATCCTCTTTTTACAGCCTGTGGAGTCTATAAGATTATGGTGTTAATGGAAGTGCGATTCGATCCGTCAGTAATGGTGCATGTCGGGACCCTGGCGCCTCTGACAAGTCCATTTTTTAAGACGTATTTATTGTTTTTTTCCTCCCTTCTGTTCTCTGCATTGCGGGGTTTAATTGAACAGTTTAAAGTGATCCTTCTTCAAGGCCCATTAATTGATTTTATTTGTGTATTCTCTAGGGTCAAGGAAAGGAAAGGGAAAAAAAATAATAAAATTTCAACTCTGGTTTTCACTGTCATATTCTTCCAGGCAATTCATACCTCTGATTTTATCATTTTTCATTTTTTTCTCTGCCTCAGTCTTTTTTCCTATGATTTTCACAAGGTGATATTTTATTTGTTTCTTTTGTTTTATATTACTTATTTATTCAATTATGATAGTGGTTTGCCATTAAGAAAATAATAAAATGTACTCGAATCTGATAAACCATCTAGTATCTAGGAGTTTCTCATGATAAACTCAATTGAAGGGTAAAGATTTCAGAGAAACAGTCATAAAACCTTACATTCTGAAGACAAAACACAAAAGCATTTTCTTTCTCAAAGTCTCTTGCAATGCAATGTCATGACATAAATGTACACACATATGCACACAGCGTGCTCAGATTTATGTACAATCCACCACCACACGTGAATGGCTTTAGATCTGTTAAATAAGAATGAAGATCCTATAGGATTACAAAATAGTATACCTAGAATGTAGAAATTCTAGATTGAAATTGAGATTCTGCCAAAGGCAGAAGCTGTATATATTTGTACATACCTCAAGAGATTTTATCCTATGTCACAATGAAATACATACAAACACACCTCATTTATCAGTTCTTATTTACCATTTTGGAGGGCTTGTCACGTATCAGGGAGTAGCTAATCCTCAAAATGATCCTAAGAAGCAGGTATTACTATCATCATTTAATCATAAAGGTCTGAGACTTGGAGATGTGAAGTAATCTCCTGAGGTGCTCAATTCCTATCCCTTACCCTAATTTCCTGAATGTAGTTCCTAAAGATTCCTTGGCCTAGGCATTTCATTGAAATTTGGATCTGATTTATTTTCAACACATGTTAAGTAAAAACATGCTATTGGTTTCTGGTTCCCAATTATCTTTCCCTGAAAGTTTTCTGCGAGAGATTGAGATTGAGAGAAAAGTTTGTGTATCCGTGTGGGGGTGGGGTGGGGACTGTGAGGGATGGAGAAAGAAGGTATATGCAGGAGGGACTATTTTTTGTTTGTTTTCTTTTCATCAATAGGAAAAAGTAACAAGTTTCAAGTTCACTTCTAGCAGAACAGCAGAACATCTTCAAGTAAAGAAACATATTTTGGAGAATGTGTTGGTAGATTGGAAATCTTAGAAGGGCAACCTTCTTGTTGAAGGGTTGCACACTATGTTCTGGCCAGACATTTCAGAGAAAGCAGCATGCTATCTTACTTCTCTACACAGTTATGTCCTCCCTTTCTTCTCTCTGCCTAGGACATCTGCCTCTCCGGAATTCCTTGACCTCCAATCTCCTTTGACAACGTCTGGTTTTATGAGCCTATTCAGTCATCATCTTGAGGAATGTGCCTATTTACTGACAGATATTAGTGGTAAAATCCTTCAAAGGGCAAGTAAGGAAAAGGGCTGAGGCGAGCTTGTCTGCTCTGAAACCAGGTGTAGCAAATAGGGATAGTTGGAGGGAGTAGCTATAAAATCCTCAAGTGGGAGTGGCAGGGAGTGATCACTACAAAGGGACTTCTTGGAAATTACTGCAAAAAACAAGTACATGGTTGTAAATGTTACCTAATCCTAATCAGAGGATAGGCTGTTGTAAGGAAGGATACACGCCTGCAAATACTCATATCAAAGTGTCACACTCTGTCATAAGTTGACGTGGATCTTCCCTCCAAACAGAATCAACTCATGTTCATCTCTGTATCCTTAGCCCGTCCCTCCATGCCTGGTACCTAAGAGATGTTCCATAAATACTTCTAGCACAATAAAAGAATGAGAAAAAAAATGCCTTGTAAAAACTACTGTAAAACTGTGATGGTAATACAATTCTTAGAGCTAGTGGGAGCAATAAATGGACACTAGGGCTAAGTGACTAGTCCAGAATGAAGTCATGGGGAGAATTATGACCTTATTTTAGCCTTATTAAAGTTAAATTCGACTCATGTTGACCGGCCAGAAAAATAGTGTTTCTATGCAGAAATATATTTCAAATTCCGAACAACAAACTTACAAAAGAAAGTTTTTAGAATGCAACCTGCACTGTCCTTGATCAAATATCCATCAGTATAGACGGCTTACAAGTAGAAATAAATGCCATAGAAATATTCACCTGCTTGGTTTAGTCCTAAGGTTCTCCAGCCCATATACCTTCCCTCCTGGAATTGCCTCAGTTACAATTGTTCCCTAAGGCAAACATATTGTGAGCATGTGTGTGTATAGTGGAGTGCTGAGAGGAGAGAGCTGTGTTACCGAAAGGCCATTTATAAAATGCTCATATTTTACTTGACAGGATGTGTATAATAAATCAATACATTTTGCTCATTAGCATGTTGGCCGAATGGAGAATCTTCATCAGATTATTTAAGCTTGTTGGGTGCCTAGAATATAGAAGATTCTTCCACCAAGGGGGGAATTTAGAAAATTATGCCTTTATAGTTTTGATACTGCTTGCAAATTATCTTTGAATCATGGAAGATAGTTGTAAAGGGATGCAATATTTTTCTTTTCACAAACCATCTGTCCTTGTTTTATTTTCTTCTATTTGTCTCCTGGGATATCAACACGATCATAGCACATAACTTCCCTTGAAGCAATCTAACCCCCCAAAAAGGACATGCAAGCACAGGGGGAAAAAAAGGTAAACTCATTTTCACACTATAAGAGGGGTACTACACGGCATTATTTTGGTCTGATTTTATGATCAGTTTCCAAGGAAGCCTTCTTTCTTCTTAAAAGGGTACATAAGTCTCTTCAACTTAAGTTTTCACTGACAAAGGATTCTGGATAACAGATCTCTTACCTGCCTTTACAGGTAACTTCAGTGAACACAGTTCTCTCCCCTCCTTGTCCTTGTCTCCCTAAAGAGTAACGTTTGCAGCAGATTGAGCTCCTAGACTTTCTCCTCCAAATTAAGGGATTCCTCTCATATGGTCATTACCACCTATATAGATTTTGCCTTAATTAAGTCCTGAAAATCTGTGAAGGTCCACTTTGATCTGCTCAAGTTGATCAGACTTATCTACCTCCCAATTAAATAATTTCAACCTAACTTATCTAATCTACCAAAGCCAAAGATACATTTTTCCTGTGCTTTCTGCCATATAAAAATACATCATTGTCTCCAAGCTAATATATTATTTTCAAATCAGCTTTTGAAGTACATGCACCACCAACTCAACAAATTAAAACTTCCTAAATAATTGGAGTGAGTGCTAAGGTATCTGTATCTCAACTTCACTCTGCTGCTCTAAGCAAAAATCAGGCAGCATTTCTAGAAGCTCTATCAATATCAACTGTATTAATAAGGGGGAAATGAACACATGTGCCTGAATTTTTCTAGTTGAATCATTTTAAGTCCAAACCTCATCTCCAATTTTAGCTTTAGTCTTGAATGACTGTCAAAGACATTGTACTTTGGTCTCCAAAATAGCCACTGTCAAGCCAACATGTGTGGAACCAGATCAAAAGAAATTGCCCAACAGATTCACAGGGCTTGTCAAGTCTTGGAAATGGTGGAAGTCAGATGATTATATTTGCATTGCATAATTGGCGGAGACTGTCACAACATTGCTGGAGCCAGCAGCTGCTCTCTGCTGAGAGCTAATTCCACCTGCTCTATTTAATATTATAATGAATTTAATCCTCTCTACATTCAACCAGAAGCCAGAGAGCACAGTTTATGGCTAAACCTGCATTTGCAGAGGGATGACAAGAGACCCCTCTGGCGGTAAGAATTAATTAGAGAAGGGTGCTGACAGTGTTACCCAACCCTTTATTTTGGTTGATTTTTTTTTTCCCTCTTTCAGGTAGCAGCCTTTATTATGGTCTGAATTTCCCCTTCTATCCTCAAGCAAGAACTTTTGGAATGCAGGGATGAACTTAGATATTATCTAGTGTAACCCAATGTAAGACTCTTCTACAGACTCCCTTTAGCTTTTGCCAGAATACACCGAGAAAGGAGGACATCTCTCTAACACACGGGTTGTTGTGAGCTTGAATTTAAATTAAAAAACAAACAAACATTATTCTTGTGGGGATGGGTTGGTGCAGGTGTGATATATTTGTTAAATAGTACACAGGATAGTGTGGACTTAGTAAGGGTTCCATGGTTTTCACCTGACTGGCAAATGGGCCCGTGGAACAGAAACGTTAAGAAGCCCTGCTCTAACACAAGGCAACCAATTGCGTTGAAGAGCAGCTCATTTTTTAGAAAGCTCTGTAACTGCCACTCCTTTGTTCTGGATCTGCATTCTTGGTTCAGAACCAAATCTAATGTCTTACCGGTTAACCAGTTAGCCTTTCAATTAGATAAGGCGCCATCCTACCTCCATGCTCCTTTCTTCTCTCTTTCCAAGTAAGCCCTTTTGGATGCTTTCAAATAATCCCCATATGCCATTGTTCTGGGTGCAGTCTATGGAATGGTTGGTCTCCCTTGACTTCTTTTGACTGGGCCATTCTATTAAAATGAGATACAACTGAAGCTGCTAACTCAGCTGTTATCCAGCAGTGTTAAGTACTTTAGGATTATTATCTTTCCTGTTTTTGACACCATATTTTATGATTCTCTCCATCAAGAAAGGATAATACAGACAGATCTTTAAGCCCTGTTACATGATAGACATTTGGTGAGTTTCTGAGAGGACCATGACAATTTCCAGTGATACAGGAGAACTGAGAACCACTAACTTTTCCCTTGTAGAAAATGTTTTAAAATGTCATTCATAAATGTTAAGAAATTTTGTTGTAATTATATTTTATTGATGTATCTTTTGGCATGTGATATCTATCACCTATCATCTATCTATCCATCCTTCCATGCACATACACACACAGACACATCCAAGTTCAAGTAGCTTCATCTGTGTTCATATAATTGCAAAAATGTAAATACACTTAGCATTTTTTTCTAAATGCTCAGAAATCCTAAGAACAAAAACAAAACCCAAGTGTCATAACGGTGTTCCCAGGTGTGAATTAATTTCCATATTACACTAAAGATGAAGATTACTGTAAATACCTCAAATTTAAATATGTCCCTCAATTGAGCCTGCAGTCTGAAGCTTGGGAGGAAGTGGTCAGAAACGATGAAGCCCCTGGGTATTGGTACATGAACAGAGTTGCAAAACTAGAAGAAAACAGTGTACGTTTTTGGTTTTGATTTGTTGTTATATGTTTTGTAAACCAATATCTAATTCCAAAGGGATTTCATACTTGCCTGATAGCTGCTAAAAACAGAACATAATTAAAAGCCTTTTTCCCTAAGCACCATGCCTCCTTAACATGTTGAATGTAAGATCGAGCCAACATAGAAATAAGATACAGATACAGCGTATATTGACTTTCAACAGTTTTCCTATTATATAAACATATCAAAAATACCTGGAGGCTAAGTCAAGGCTATAAAAATGTTTGCCACATGCAAAGGAATTTGAGAGCTAGTTTAGAAGGAAAGTAAATAACAGCAACATTGGTTATTTCAGTTACTGGATGAGGGGGTGACAAATATTTTACTCTTTCATAGAACCTATTTTCTCCACTTTCACTCTAAAAATAATCTCTCTACAGAATTTGCCCTGATGTATCTTAGGAACTTCCTCAGAAATTTAGTATCAAGATATTAAAAACTTTCAAAGTAATGATCCTACAGAGAGAGGTCTATTTTTTTTTTTTTTTTGATGACTATTGCACGGACTCCCCTTGATCCCAAAATGTTTTGCATTTAGCATTTGAGCTGCCAGAAGGTACTGTCAAAAAAGACAGACCACTTAATGGAAAAGAAAAGTTAATGAACTAACAAGGGAGCCATAATTATTCCACAAATCAAGGGAAAGATGGAACGGTTTCCAATGGGGAAGTGGATGTATCAAAATGTTTTTGCTAGAAACTCAAAGCAGTGAGTTTTAAAGAATAAACTTCAGAGGGTAAAACTGTAATGACTGATCAGTACCTGACTATGTACTGATAGTAGTACTCAGGACAATTACATAATATTGCTTTCCTGAGTAGAGATGAAGAAAGAGGAAAAGATAAGAAGGAAGGACCAGTCTCTTCCACCAGATGAATAGTTTTTTCCTGCCATATGGCATGAGATAACACAAAGATGATGCCAGAGACTAAGAAGCCATTATGTGGGCCTTTTGGAAGGAAGGACACATTCCTGACACCTGTCAAATTGCTCAACAGTGAGTTGGCACATTTACAACTAAATTAGAATGATGTAACCTTCATTAGCCCCTACCTTTGTTGACAAAGAGTAGAGAGAGTAATTTACAATTTTTTTTGGGGGGGGGCTTGATTTTAGACTCAGTAGAATTTTTGTGAGTAGACTGAATATTGCTGTGTCAGGCTCTGTGTCCACTATTCCATTTATTTGGTGACTGTGGACCTGAAGTCAAGGATACCTATGCTCCAGTGTTTTCAGTAAAGAAATAAGATGAACTGTCAATTGACAGATTTTTTTTTATATCAAAATGAACAGTCTAGGATTTATGGGGCAAATAAATATTGTGCCAGAACAGCTGGCAAGCGTGAGTAAGAGCACAAACCGCTGGTATGTTATCTGCAACCTCCCACACACATACTGTGAGCTGCAACTCAGTAAGTGGATGATTACAGAGGTTATGAGAAAAGTAGAAATAAATACAGTGAAGTTTAAAGAACACCTGGTATGAAAGCTCCCTTGGATTCCGACAGCGACCTCAGTAACATGGGAGGCAGTTTAGAGTAGTGGTTAAGAAGACAGGCAGTGAAGATAGACAGCCTAGTTCATAATTTCATATACATTAATTAGAAACCATGGGATTGGAACAAGTCACTTAACCTCTCCAGCTTCAGTTTCCCTGTCTATAAAAAAAGGTTCGCAATGTTCCCTGCCTCATGGAGTATGGAGAGAAATAAATGAGTTACTCCTCCTAAAGCACTTATCACAGTTCCTAAAACATAATATGAGCTTAATAAATACTAGATATTAATATTATCATTAATAGTGCCCATGGTTTGGCACATTCTGACTATTTTCTACCCCCCAAATATTACCCATTTCAGTTAAAGGCAGAAATGGCAGCAGCTATGTCAATTGGAGCTCATAGGGGATAGGTTAGAATATACTATGATTTGAGATTCATTAACACTTTAAAGGGAAATGTTTCCTTAAAAGAAGATGATCATGTTCATGGAATAGTTTAAACGTTGACTGATTTCTAGGGACAAATAAAAATAAGCAGATCTTACAAATGGTTTTGACTATTGTACACACATAAAAAGGGAAATTTGAGCTTATCTCTTTTATTTAGTTTCATGAATCTTTATGTATTAGAGTCATGCTTAGACCTAGGTTTGTGTGAATATTGTATTACCGACTTGAACATCTGGAAAAAGAGGAAAGGTTTTGTTAAGGAAATGCAAGTTAAAGAGCACTTGACAAGTGTTCTTAAAAATTTGCATAGACTTATATACATATTGATGAGACCAATAACACACAATGAGAAAGCTGCATCTAGGGATCTAATTTTAGCTAGCAGCTGAAAGTCCCATGGGTTCAGGTCCATAACTTTATTGTTTACCACTAGTTCTTAGCACATGGCCTGGCTCAATAATAACTGATAAATCAGTGATTTCCCCCCCACCCCCAGTAAATGTATATGAAATATTCAGATCCTGTTTATAAAGTTTATATAATATTTAGGATCTGCTTCTTTAATTATAGCTATTATTTTTTATTAAACACCTTATGCTAGCACTTTAAACATACTATCCCTAATCTCTTTTTACAAATGAAGAAATTAAAACTCGCAAGGGCTGGCTGAATTCAAGGATGGACAGCTAATAAGAGTTAGGAGCAGAATTTAACTGCCTCTTCCCAATCTCTGCCTATTATTCTATGATGCAATTTTTCCATCTTTCAGCTTTTCTGTCCCGGGATATGTGATATGACTTAAGGCATGCTAAGCAATCTCCTCTATATTTTCTTTATTCCTATTAGTACATTCATTATACAAAAGGGAATACTACTTATTCCCTTTCTGCCCCACATTGAATCAAGATTAATGCAAGTATGTAGAAAGAATAATTCTCCTTTAATGAATTAAGCTTATTACATTTTATAAGTTGCAAGGAATAAACTTACTATTTCATATACATTTGATTTTCCTAGTTGGATAGCCTTTCACTCAGCTGTTTTAGCATTACCAAAATCATTAAACATTACCATTCCAACACCTACTCAAAACCCCAAGGATTTTCAGATGGGTCTTTGTTTTTATATCCTTTTATGACATTGAGAAAAATAATAAGTAAATCACCATTTCTCTCTGTTGGAAGTAGACCAGTATTCTTTTGGATGTACATAGGCAAATATTCTTGGGTTTAATATGTAAGTAAGGAGGGTTTTACCCACCCTTTTAATTATGAGGAAATGTGGAATTCAGTGGTGCAGAAAACCCATCTGCAGTTTTGTCCAAAGGGGATTCTTTTAGGTGACTTTGTTAAAACCAAATCAGATAGTAAAATCTTCATTTTTAATCACAGCAAAGGCCAAATTGAAGTCCATATACTGAAAATAGTCATGTAATCAAGGTCATCACAGTCAGAATAATAAAATCCAATGAAATCACATTTTTTTTTCTGGACCAGTCTCTCATCTCAACTATTTGAAAAAAAGCAACAATTTCTTAAGATCAGAATGAATGACTTAATCCCCCCCACTCCCCACCCCCAAGATAAACCAGGTATCTAAGTGCCTGGCTTAGTTTAATTAACAAATATATGTAAGAAAAGAGTTTGTCATTAGCAAAAAATTGAACACAGGAAGCATAAAATGAGATTAATAGTAGCAGGAATTATTATAACTTCCATTTATTGGTGGCTTATCATGTGTGAAGTTCTATAATAGTGATTTATATGTATTAACTTGTTTATTTATACTATGATCCTACAAGGAAAATATTATTCATACTCCAAAGTTATGTTGTTGCAAATCAAAACAGGTTCATATTAGAAATGTAAAGCAATTTGACTAAGGTTGCAGAGTTACTAAATAGCAGATCTAGACTTGTACCCATATTAGACTCCAGAGCATAAACTCCTCACTTTATAAATATATACATATTTATATATAGTGGCAAAGGTGAGTGATTCAGTTCCCAAACTCCAGTCCTAAAACTGATATTTATTCTTAAACTTTCTAGCAGTCTTCCGGTAAATCAGAAAAATAAGGATAAGGAAAAAACATTTCAAAGAACTAAACACTCTTATTGAAAGGAATATCCTTTATTCTACTTTTTTTTCTCATTTTTTAAAATGAAGATGGCACATGGTAATCCAGTTTAATTTTCTTTTTAAATGTCCTTAGTTGGAAAATTTTAAAGTTGGCAAAAAAATGCCATTCTTTCAAGTTGATAGACTTGGCTTATTACTTGAGTTAAAAGGCAAAAGGAATCGCCAGGGCCTCACTGTGTACTGGACAGATTGGAGCTGCAGTCTGAAAGAGGGATTCATTACAAGAGTGACATTGTTAGACATCAGCGAGAAGACGAGGGGAAGGCAACCACATGAAGAAAGGCCTGGATGTGGGAAAGATTGTGGAAGGGAAAAAAAGTAAAAATTCTTATGAGCCCCAAGGATTTGAAGAATTCACAGAAATGGAAAACTCTGGGTGAGGTAATGCTCTTTTGTTTGGGGATATGGTGAGTAGACTGTTAACTTGATTTTGAACATGTTGAGTTTGTGGTGAGAGATTCACATGGGAAAATGTCTGGCAAACTATATAAGGAAAACCGCTGGTTTCCTGATCAGATAAAAACTAAATTCTTCAAGGTAAGCAATGTGGTTGGTCTGTACAGGGGTGAGGGAGAGAGTGGTTAATCTCTCAGCCTGACATCTGTCCCTGTGATTCAACTCTTCCTTGCAGATTTATTTTAAGTGAATATTGTCACTATTGCACTGGCTTGGGGTGAGGTGAATCCACAACTTTACATTCTAGCCTGAGCCTGAATGCACATCCTTCTCTTAATTTTCCAATTCAGAGTTGAGATAAGGCTGGTACATTTCCAAAAGGCTCAGAGTAACAAAAGGGAAATTAACAGAAACTATATAGCATATAATTAGATAAATGGTTTTTAATCTCTTTGGGGTAGCTTTGAGAATCAGATGAATCTCCCCATATTTACATACAATTTTGCACTGCCAATGAGATATTCTTCAGGCATACCTAGATTCCCCAAATCTAAGACCCAGGAGAGAAGGAAGCTTGAGAGATGCAGGATGGAACTCCTTCTTTCACTTGTTTACAGATTGTTTTCCTCTGCAGATGACTGACGTGGGGAATATACATTCCCTGCGGTCATATTTAACCTGCTCCCCCTCTTCTGACACAGGAGATCAGTCTTAATTTATGACTCTCAAGGGCTAACCATATAAAATACAATGCAGTAAGTTTGACATGGGTACAAGGGATACACATGTGCCATATCAGAGTGTACTTTCATTACAGGCATAAACTTAATAAAACAGGGTTTATTGAACCCCATCCCCCCAAGGGCCATATCAATTCAGGACACTTCCAAACTAAACATAAATCTATTTTCAGAACCTTGGCTAGTACGATATTTCTGTATTGAAAGTTTTATTGAAGTAGCATCAATGAAGGGATTCTACTGCTAAACACAAAGCACAAAGATCTCTTAAAATCCTTCTTTCCTCATGTCTCCTTCCCCAAGCTCCAGCATCATAGCACTTGCTCAAATCTGTTCAAAACTTCAACCCTGGTTCCTTTTGCTTCTCTTTCTCTTTCTGTAATGTCCTCTTTCTTCAGTCCTCCTGACACACCTACACCCTCACTAATAGTGAGCTAAGTTATCTGTCCTTACTGAGTCTCTCCATGATCTCTCTTATACAGAAATACCTATTTCTTTCTGAAAGACTCTAGTTAGCAGAGTGACACATAAAGACTGTTTGAAGGAAGGAGTAGGCAGAGAATCCTCTAGTAAAGCTGAAATAGAAACAATATATTTTTAGTTTTCAGCCATATTCTGAATTCCTTGCAAAGTCTTTGACACTTAATATAAAACCAGTAAATATTTGTTGAATAAATGAATTTAAAAATTCTAATTGAATTTAATTTAGAGTTTAAATTGTGAAACACTGGTTTGAATGGAGAAGATCATAGAATATAAAAATTCTAAAGGACCATATACAATACAATGAATGAATCCTTTTCAGAAATTTCTAAGTTTTAACCAAAGAAAGTTATCAGAAGTGTGTATAGTAAAAGAGTTCAGAAGTCACAGAAGTGGAGCTTGAAGAGAGGAAGGAAAAGATGTAATGAGGGACTAGCAATTTGAAAGAAAGAAAAAAAAAAAAACAAAAAAAAACAGGCCAAGAGGAGGAATAGAATAATATAACATCATGAATCCAAGGGAGGAGAGAATTACAAGAAGAAATAATCAAGGTAAATAATACCACTGCAGAGGACCAAATACCTTAATCCTCCATTTCAGTGCATCATTTGATCAAAAGGGAAGAATTTCCTTTTGGCCTTCTTAATCAATTTTCTTGATCTGGTGTGCTTTACAAAGAGGTTGGTAGCATCACTAAATTATTATCTGAAACCTCTGAGTGATGAAAGAAAAACAATGAAAAATAATCTGGCTTTGCTCAGAGCCCCAAGGACAAAATAGAATATTCCAATTTTACTTCATATGCATATGTGACTCTCAGCTATTTGGGGAGTATTTCATTTCCAGGTTAGCCTGGAAGAGTTGCTTTTCAGAAAGGAACAAAAGAACTATAGAAAGTCCAAAACTATTCCAATTATGAGTCTACATATTAATAGTATTATTGTGAATGAACCTTATACATTTTGAGTATTCAATTTGTTGGGGACAAATCTCATTACTACTAATAATTAACCTATATTATGAACTAATCATCTGTGAAATTTCAATTAAACCTCTAGTTTTAAAAGTATAAGAACATTTCAACTAAACAAGGAAATTTGTTTCATTATCTCTTATCTATAAATAATTAAATATATATCACTAAAAGTGCTATCTTTTGTCTAAAGTAGTTTCCAAGTGAATATATAGATTAAATATTACATTTAGCTTTATAATATTACATGGATAATGCCTCAACTAATGTAATATGGAAAGATGGGGATACATGTGAAAATAGTGTGAGAAGAACTGAAGAGGTGAAGTATATATGTGTGGAGGGAAGTGTGTTTGCTCATGGGAAGCAGGAAATAATTCAAGAAGCTCTACTTTACCAGACTCCCACTTGGCTAAGAAGTAGAAATAAGCCCTTTTATTTACCCTTTCCTTCCTTTATCTTTAACCACCCTTAGCCATACTGCCTATATTAATTAACCTATATTATGAACTAATCATCTGTGAAATTTCAATTAAACCTCTAGTTTTAAAAGTGTAAGAACATTTCAACCAAATAAGGAAATTTGTTTCATAATCTCTTATCTATAAATAATTAAATATTTATCACTAAAAGTTCCAGGTTGCTATGACAAATAAAACACAATAAGTTGGCTTAAGCAACAGGATTTTATCGGCTCAGGGTTTTAAGACTAAGAGAAGTCCAAAATTAAGGTGTCAGCACAGCATTGCTTTCTCCTCAGTGTCTGTAACATTCTGGTGCTGCTGCGAGGGATCCCTGGGGTTCTTTGACTTATAACCTTGCCTTTCATCAAATGGCGATGTCCTTTCCTTTCTTTTCCAGGTTCTCTTGACTTGTGGCTTCCAGAGCCTCTCAGTAGCTTTCTCCCTATGCCTGATTTTCCTCTGTTCATAAAGGACCCCTGTAGTCTGGGTTAAGGCCCACCCAAATTCAGTTGGGCCACAATTTACCTACAAATAACATCTTCAAGAGTTCCTGTTTACAATGGGCTCACACAAAAGGGAATGAGGATTAAGATTAAGAACATGTCTAAATTGCTGTTCTTAACTCAATCTATCCCACACACCTTAAAAATTAGCAGTCTCTTGAAAGTACTATATTTATCAAACATATTAATTTCTTCAGAGGTGCCTGTTTTCAAATGAATGCTTAGAATAGTGACTCCCAAATCAACTGAAACCTAAGAACCAAGATCTTTTTTTAGTCTTCTATTAAGGATGAGAAAAGGGTGAAGAAAATTAGTATTGAATGAAGAAACCCTAACATATAAATTTTTAGAGATCTTTCATTCACTCCAGGGAAACTTCAGAAAGTGTTCCTTTACCTAGGTCCTTACAGAACTTTCAGACTCCAAGCACAGAAGTACATGGCCGGTCCTCTTTTCTACATGGAGTGAGTGTATGGTTGGTATGTAGCTGATCAGTCCAAGGGATTAACTTATCAGGCTGCATGGGAGTCAGCTTTGCTCTATCTCATTGCCCAAAAGTATATACCTAATCCAAGCCTGAATTCTTGCAAAGTTCTCAAGGGAGACTGAATGAGAGTGTGTAGATAGATCTGCAATGCAATCTATAATTACTAAATAGCTTTAAAAAAAAACTTTAGCATTATGTGGTTATTAATAAAGCACTGAAATTATCTCCTCGTAAAAGTGTTATACTAGGTAGAAATAACACTTATGGAACCGTAGTAGTCTTGGACAATTTTTTAAAACCTGCTGTATTTATTTTTGGAGTACCTAAATTTTTAACAGTAAGTAATGAAATAAGAAGGATTTTTGTTTGTTTGTTTGTTTTTTCAACTTATTTATATTTTTTCTTTCCTCTATAAGATGAGAGGGGAAACTCATCTACTTACTTTACTCCTATTCTTGCCTCAAATAGTCCCATGAAACACAGAAAACATTTAAAATATTTTGGATATACTGTTTCCACAGGTTAAATCTATTAGGAAAACCAGAGGCATTGACCAGTTTACTCCTCAAGATTTTGTCATTTGCCAAATTACTGGTGAGGTTAAAATTTAATTCTCTCCAACTTTACAAAAAACTTTGGAATTTGAAATTAAACATCAGTGTTTTCCAAAATCACCTGATTTTAAGCACCTAGTTCCTCAGCTACTGGTCCAAAGATTTTGGTTTGAATTCATTTCCAGTTGGATTGGAAAATCTATATTTTATAAAAAGTGGTCTAAAGACTTATGGTCAAGAAAACTGGAAGGCATTCTAATGGAGATAAATTGATAAATCTTTGCAAAGACCATCAGATATTCCTCGTGGATATCATGAATTGATTCTCAACTTCCATTCAATATTCTTTCTAGAATATCTTACTACAATGCCAAGGTTGTAAAGTTAAAAACAACAGTTCCCAGACTTCCTTGTAGCTAGATCTTCAGATGTAATTTAGATTTGGCCAATTGGATAACTTCAGTTAGATTTGAAAGGTGGAAATGAGGAGCGACTTAGAAGTGTTTGATTGTTTGGCAGGAGTTTTAGCAGAGATCCCAGTGTCCAGTCACTAATTTTGTCGGTATTGAGAAGCAAGGTGAGGAACATCCTCTTCTGGGGACAGTCTTTTATCATACTTACCATGGTTCTGGACTAGTTCACAGCAATGGAGACTGTTTGAAGATAGCAGGTTCTGGAGGTAGCTCATAGAAGAGGCATCACTTTCCTTGGTGTGATGGTTTTATAGCATGTCTTTGGGAGTTCTTCCTAATCCAGTCTAGAATCTATTTATTCAATCTACCCATGGATTTTGTAAGCATTCATTATCTTTTGATACAACCTTTCATGTTTAAACAAACTAGAATGGATTCTGTTCTCTGCAACAGAATTTGAACCAAGAGGGTAAAGTTTAAAAATCCTAAATTCAGATTAAAATTATTAATCCATTATTTTTAGTTTTCCTTTTTCTGTTTCTAGCATCTTGTCCTTTGGTGAAGGCATGGCATTTTCTTCTCAGAAGCTGGTTGACCAAATCAGGGAATCAATTTGCAATACTGTCTCCTGGGATTAGGTGAAGCAATGTCCTGGCTAAACTGGTACTCTGGTTGTTTCTCAGGGTAGATAGACTTCAGTTTTTACCCCTAATTATGATCTCTATTTTTTTAAAGAACTTTATTTAAAGTCAAAGCACATGAGAGATTAAAAAAGAAAAAAAGATGTTGCAGAAGAAGATTCAATTAGTTGGAAAAATGTTCTTGATATATTTTTCCTTATAAAAGCCAAGCTACAAAACAATATATGCAGAAGGATTCTATTTTTGTTTAAAAATTCATATATATTTATCAAAAGAGATGGGGAAATACAGCAAAAATACTAAAAGTTGTTGTCTTTAGGTGTTGGGATTATAGATAGTTGTAATTGGCCCATTTTGACATAGTAATAACGGTTTGTCCTCATACAAAAGTGTTGCTGATGGAAGGTGATCAAAAGACTTAAATTGCATTTCATGTAGTAGTCATAGATGTGTTTAGTCTATTCTGTATTGGTTATGAAATGATTAAATAGAAGCTTCTTGAACTATTGTTACCAGAGCAATGTTTAATGATATTATATAGAAAGCAGCAAGGCACTAAAAAATAGGGGATCCATTTTCATTTCAGACTTAAGCAGGAAGAATCTTTCCAAAAGGCTTAAAAAATTCCCTCCTAATATCAGAACCTAAATAAAAAAATGCATTTATTACAGAGAACAGAAAAACCTTAGAATCCACAGATTAGAGGAACTGAGCAGAAGCTTTATATAGTTTTTCTGTATCAATGAATTTATACAGCCTGATACTAAAGAATACATTTTGAAAAAGTGAAAAACAAAAGTTTTAAACTTTGACTTAGAACATTAGGAATAGAAGGAAACTTCCTCAACATGATAAAGGGCATATATGAAAAGCTCACAGTGAACATCCTACTTAATGGTGAAAGACTGAAAGTTTTCACTGTAAGATTAGGAAAGAAACAAGGATACCCCTGTGCCACCACTGTTACTCAACATTGTACTGGAAATTCTTGCCAGAGCAAGTAGGCAAGAAAAAGAAATAAAATGCATCTAAATTGGAAAGAAAAAGTAAAACCTTCCTTATTTGCAGATGATATGATCCTATATACAGAACATCCTGAAAAATCAACAACAGAGCTCCTAGAACTAATAAATGAATTGAGCAAATTGGCATGGTACAAGATAAACAACCCAAACTCAGTAGTGTTTCTGTATCCAAGCAATGAAAAATAGGAAGAAGAAATTTAAATATATATATATATATATATTCCATCCACCATAGCAACTAAAAGAATCAAATATCTAGGAATAACTCTAACCAAGGATGTAAAGGTCTTATACACAGAAAACTACAAAACATTGCTAAAAGAAATTAAAGAAGATGTAAATAAATGACAGGATACTCCATGTTCAAGGATTAGAAGACTAAATATCATTAAGATGTCAGTACTACCCAAAGTAATTTATACATTCAATGCAATCCTAGTCAAAATTTCAGCAAACTTTTATTTGCAGAAATTGAAAAGCCAGTCACTAAAATTATATGGAAGGGTAAGGGATTCTAAGTAGCTAAAGCCACCTCAAAAAAGAAGAATGAAGTTGAAAGACTCACACTTTCTGATCTTAAAACTTGTCACAAAGCCACTGTAATAAAAACAGCATGATATTGGCATAAAGACAGACATATAGAAAAATGGAAGAGAATTGAAAGCTCAGAAATCAACCCTCACATTTATGTCCAAATGATTTTTTGACAAGGCGGCAACTGGAAAAGAATAGTCCCTTCAAAGATTAGTGCAGGAAAAACTGGATCTCCATTTGCAAAACAAAAAAAAGAGGAGGACCCCTGCCTCACACCATTTACAGAAATCAATTCAATATGGATCAAAGGCCTATATATAAGAGCTAGAATTAGCAAACTCCTAGAAAAAAATTAAGGGAAGCATCTTCAGTACCTTGTGTTAGGCAATGGTTTCTTAGACTTTATACTCAAAGCACAAGCTACAAAAGAAAAAAATAGATAAATTAGACCTCGGCAAAATTAATGACTTTTGTTCCTCAAAGGACTTTATTATGAAAAAATAACCTACACAATGGGAGAAAATATTTGGAAACCACAAAGCCATTAAAGGATTACTATCCAGAATACATAAAGAAATCCTTCAGCTTAACAACAAGAGGACAAACAAATTTTTAAAAATGGGCAAAAGACTTGAATAGACATGTCTCCAAAGAAGATATGCAAATGGCCAGAAAGCACATGAAAAGATGTTCAACATCATTATCCATCAGGGAAATGCAGATCAAATCTACATTGAGATACTTTTCAAATCCATTAGAATAGCTGCTATTAAAAAAAAAAAAAAAGGAAAATAATAAGTGTTGGAGAGAATGTGGAGAAATAAGAATACTCATTCATTGCTGGTGGAAATGTAAAATGGTGCATCTGCTATGGAATAAAGTTTGGCGGCTCCTCAGAAAGCTAAGTATAGAACTACCATATGACTTGGCAATCCCACTACTAGGTATATATTCAAAAGAATTGAAAGCAGGGACTCAGACAGATATTTGCACACCAATGTTAATAGAGGTATTACTCACTATTGCCAAAAGATGGTAGCAACCCAATATCCATCAACCATTAAATAGATAAATAAAATGTGGTATATTCATCCAATGGAATATTAGTCAGCTGTAAAAAGCAATGAAGTCCTGATACATGTAACAACATGGATGAACTTTGAAGACATCATGTTGAGTGAAATAAGACAGCACAAAAGGACAAATATGGTATGATCTCACTGATTTGAAACAATTAAAATAAGCAAACTCATAGAGTCAGAAACTACAATATAGGTTACCAGGGGACAGGGTTGAGATAGGGAATGGGAAGTTAAGGCTTAAAAGGTACACAGTTCCTCTTTGGAATGATGGACATGTTTTAGTAATGCAGGGTGGTGATGGTAACACAATATTGTGAATGCAATTAAGAGCACTGGAATATATATTTGAATATAATTAAAAGGGGAAATGTTAAATTGTATATATTGTGAAAAAAATAAAACATTTTAAAAATTCATGGATTAAACTTCACAAACAGTGAACCCTAAGTTAAACGGTCTTTAATTAATAGTACAATTATTAAAATGTGCTATCATCACTTGCAACAAACAGTCCACACCAGTGCAAGGAGTTGGTGGTAGGGTGGTATATGGGAATCATGTATTTTTGCAAGATTGTTCTGTAAAACTGGAACTTTTCTGATAAAGAAAAAAAAAGTTTTAAACTTTGTTACAGAGTCTTGGGGGAAGACACAACATCCTAGTACTGGGATAGAATATCTAGGAATCTTCACTTGTATGTTTTCTAGAATGCACAAATGATGATCCAGATCATGCAAGACAAAATCTTCCTGTCCCAATTGGTATTCCTAATAATTATTTGTTTCTGTGAAAGAGAGCAAACTGGACGATATCAGATGAAGGCCTTTATTTGTCTGCTGTTGTGTATGCCATTTTTTAGTAAATAGGGCATCAAATTCTTGTAACATCATTCTCAACAAATTCTTTTGGTATTTTCATGGGGCTCCAAAATGAGAATCTGTCTTAGTATTCTTAACATAAAAATATTAGTCCTATGTACCAAAAATATATAATCCATGCATGTCATGCTTCTTGGTATTCTTTGTGATCAATATAAGTTTATTTTTAGGCATTTGGCCAAGAGCAAATGGAGGGATACTAATAGAAATTAATATACAAAGAGATTGAAATATTAGGCCTAAAATAAATTCCACATTCTTTCTATCTGAGCTAGTCAGGTGTAGTTTAGTTATATATAGTAGAGTTTGCCCTAGAAATTAAAAACAATCAAATATAGACAGAAAGGGCTGAGAAGCAGAGCAATATTTCATTCTACCTTATTTTAGGGTCTGACCATTTGCTGGAAAAATTATGGATTTGGGGTAGGAAATCTAGGAAGATTTCAAAATGTTGAGGGATTATGGCTTTGTATGTGTATGTTTTTTTGGAATCTTTGCATGGGGGAGACATTTGAAACGTTCTGATTAAGGATATCTCTTCCTAGGGTTCTTTTTGCTTAGAAATCCCCTTAGACTCTTCAGAGTTAGAACATTCAGGTAGAACCCAGAAAATAAATCTTCCCTTTTCCATGGAGGTTATATAGTAAAGTTAAGAGAGTGAAAAGGAGGCAGAAAATCCAAGGCATTGTCTTATGTAGAAACAAAGATAGTACAAATAATAGAATAACAATGATATTCTCTCAAATAATATTTGTCAAAAGCTTAAATGGGGATGTATAGACATACAAGGGTAAAGGGTCCTTAACAAATCTGTCTAAATCAAGCTTCCCAGTGATAGGTCCACAGAAGCTGTCACCAAGAACCACCACACCCAAGTGACTTTCTCCTTCTGATCTCTAACAATGTTTTCTGAATGTGGACAGCACCTGCCATGTGATCCCATGCATCTTCCCTGACTAATATCCTCTTGATAATACCTACTGCCTCTACTGTGTTGAATTAGGTGAGTGCAAAAACGTCGGACATAGAGCCAATCTGCAAAGCTAGGTTTTAGAATATAAGTGACTCACGTTTTCAGAAAAATATTCTATTACTTTACTTCAACACCTGAAATTAAGGAAATTATAAATAATTCAAGCTACAAATCTAGAAGGAGAACCCTACCCTCTGAAAGCTTAACACAATAACTACAAAATACCAGAGAACTTCTAGAGTAGTACTAATAACATTTAAAACAACAACAACGATTACATGAGTACCCTTCAGAGTCTGCTGTGCCACCTGCTGTGGTAATATGTTGGTCTTTTTCTGAAATACCTCAGAACAGCTAGCACATTTCCCTCAGAATAGAAAGATTTGTGATTATCCTTTTGCATTGTTCCTTCAAAACGGAGAGAGAGGGAAAAACAGGTGTAATATGGGGGCATTTTCAGGACTTGGGAATTGTCCTGAATGATGTTGCAATGATAGATACAGGCCATTATATATCGTGTCATAACTTACAAAATTGTGCAGGAGAGAGTGTAAACTACAATGTAAACTATAGTCCACGCTTAGTGGCAATGCTCCAAAATGTGTTCATCAATTGTAACAAATGTACCACACTAATGAAAGATGTTGTTAATGTGGGAAAGTGTGGGAGGGGTGGGGAGCGGGACACATAGGAATCTCCTATACTTTTTGTGTAACATTTATGTAATCTGAGCATCTTTAAAAAAAGTATATTAAAAAAAAAAAGGCCATACTACATTCCTTGATTCTCCTTGATATTTTCTTCATGTGCTAATTTGGTCTTAACTATTTTTTACCTAAAGAAATTGTCTTTAAAATATAGTTCTTTCTTTGACAATGTTGTCCTTATGGTCAGGTCAACATCATTTTCGTTCCCATAGCAGTTTTCCAGACTATGCATCACATAGGACACTGATGGGATGAAACATTTTCATTACCTTTCCCCATCTCATTTTATTTTATATGTAAACCTTGCTTTACATTATTTTCCCTCTGTTTATTATGTTCTGTAGCTTTCATATTTATATAATAGTAACATTCCTCGATATTAATCTTTCATTTTGCCCTCTCTTCAACCCCTATGCCACTGCCTTGAGAGTGAAGAATCTCTAAGTTTTTACTTGAGAATTCCTGCATCTTTCCTCATTTTGTCCTATCTGTCAGGCTCCTACACTCTCACTTACTCCTTCCAGTTCACTTATGCTTTGCTGCTCCAACCTCTTCCCTTTCCATTGTCATATCCTTTCTTGTACTCAGCTTGGCCTACCCTCAGTGCCAATGAGCCCTCTATGACCTCCAAATGAAACTCTTTTGGAGGTGCCTTCTGCCTCAGTCTTGACCAGTCAGGGGAAAGTAGAGGTAGGTGGTACTGGTGCCAGCTTTGAGGGTGGCAGCTCAATCAAGTGTTTCTCCAGACAGGAAGAGATGACAGTTAAGACTAATTTTGGTAGGAACAGGGATAAAAAAGCAATGAGAATGCAATATGGAAACTACTGTCCAAATCATAAGAGGAGAGGCATCAGAGGAGGAGAATAGGGATAGACTAGACAAGATGGAGAATGAGTTTGGGAAAGGCTGCCATGCCATGCCTGTGTCATCTGAGGATTCATCAGGAGGAAAGAAAGAGAAAGGGAGTAACACAAGTGCCTGGGGTCACTAGCACATGTAGATTTAGCCTGCAGAAAATGAGCAGAGGGGAAGAATGGCATGAGTGAGGGCAGCTTTTTGAAGTAGTGAAGGTGTGCCAGCCACCATTGTTAGTACTTTCTATACATCATTTCATTTAATCATCAAAGCAGCCCCATAAGACAGATGTTATTACTAGCTGCATTTTACAGAGGGGAACCATAAGTTTAATGAGGTTAATAACTATTGTTAACAACCTATAATTTGGAGATGAATGGAGATGGGACTTCAATCTAGGCAGCCTAAATCCATATCCCATACTTTAAGTCACTACTCTACTATCTGTAATGGTGGTGATCAACCTGGAACAGTCCGAGATGGAATAAAAGGAGATGAGGGAGAGCAGAACAATCTGAGTAGAGGAAACAGTAGCAGGGGTAATTAGTATTGCTTCTCTGGCTTTATCATAATAGTTGAGCATCTGATTGAGCCCAAGGACAACCTCAACTAACTGACAGAAAAGCACTGTGAGAAAAATAATAGTTTTTCAATAAATTATGGCAAAGCCATCCCCCAACTTATAATCTAATGAAATATCTATTCTCCCTTTTTTCCTCACACATCACTGGTCAAAAGAATGGATTGATTGTGATTTTATTATTTTCTTATGTGAGATATTGCATTTTTAGCCTCCAATTACTTCATTAAGATGATTTGAAAACTCAATCAGAATTTCAAATCACAAAAGAGAAGAAAACCCTGTAAATAGTTCAGATAGAAATAATATCAGAACAGAGCAGCCAGCTTGAGCCTTCAGCTGCCTGTGTGCTTGATGTTATCTATATAGACTATATCATAACTATGAACATGTCAGCACATTTCCCAAACTATTGTAAGTGTGAACTGTCCTCTTCTCTTCCTTCTCCTTTCATTTACAAAGAAAATAATGTGGTGAGTTTAGAGTAGGATAGATAGAAAAGACATGTCCTGCACTTACACCAATTTGGCAAGCAGAGCAAGCAGCTACGGGATAAATGATTTCATCTTTTTTTCAAGTGCTGTAAGTCTGATGTGGTTTTTTTCTTAATTTCTCAAATTTGCTCTGTGGCTTCATTGGCAAATTCTTGTTAACAAAACTGCCCAAGTGGGGAATAGGATTAATAAGAAGGAGAACTGATGGGTCTTCTTTAATTATCATCAGAAAAAAATAAGTACATACACAGTTCTGGAAAAATTCCTTTCTAAATCATTCTAACCATAATCAATTAACCCTTAAGCTTCTGGCTAAGTGACATTCACTTAGTCATTCAACAAATATTGTGTGACACATAGGCATGAGGTACTATAAGAATAAGAAGATGAATGAAATGTAGCTTTTATGTTCAAGGTCATTGGAGTCTGGCTGGAGAGAGAAAGAGAAGGAAGCACACATACAGAGAATATAACTGAAGTGAAATGGCAGTTGGGAGGAGCAAAGGAAAATTACCAGGAAGTGCTATGAATTTAGAACATAGTATGATAAGGTATGATATTATGTCATGGGAGAAAAAGTGAGGCTTCCTGGGGGAATAGTGTGAGCAAAGGCACTGAGGCAAGAAAGCTTGGCACACATTTGAGGAACAGCATGCGGTTTAGTTTGGTCAGAGAATCAAGTTAGTAAGGGAAAATAAAGGCAGATAAGATGGTGAGGCCTGATGGGTGAGATTGCTTCAATTGCTTTACTGGGAAGACTATTAGTTTAGCTACTTATCCATAAATATTTATTTTTCAAGAATATTTTCTAATGGTAATAGTGGTTATAGAAAGTATCTTCAAGATTGGCTTTTACTTCTTTCCATCCAGACCATTTAGCTATTCAATTTTACAATATGCCTCAGTGTCTTTTGTTATTACTAATGGGATGAATGAGCCAGAGATTCTAAAATACACAGGGGTAGTAAGATATCAAGTAGGAATATTGCTGTCCTAATGGTGCCTAGGTCAGAACTAATCCAAAGGGAAACCTCTGACTCAAGAGTCAGAAAAGCCTAGCCCAGAATCAAAGTGCTTGCTGAGTGGCTGAAGTTTAATACTGAGAATCATAGGTGATTTGAACCAGAAGGGGCCTTAAAAAAATAGTCCATACTCTTCATTGACTTTTGTCTCTTCAAGGGTCTACTGGAGTAATAAAGGGAACCCAGGATCTATTTCTAATATTTCAAAACGCTGGTAGAAATTAAGCATTTTTCTTGATAGAGTGTTACAGAATCACCAAATAACAACCAGCTTACTAAATAACTAATATTGTTTCCATGGTTTTTCTTGCTGTTTTTTATTCTCTTTAACATATATTTAATAAAAACATCTTTGATAAATAAAAATGAGAAGATCAATTCTTGCTTAACATTACAAACATTTCCAAATTAAATCCATGGGATTAATAATAAAAGAAGTCCTTGAGTTGAATGAGCCAGAACTGTACTTAATCCAATGGCTTCAATACATAAATGGAGACGCTTACAGCTAAGGAAATAAAGGCACCTAATCAAGATCATATAACTAATTAGGAACTAAAGTAGTACCAGAACCACATGTTATAACTGCCAAATCAATGCTCTTTCTGCAAGAGTACTACACCAGTTGGGCTGCCCAAGGATTTAATCCCAGAGTAGTAGATAGGAAAGATTTAGTCCATAGACCATCAGTTGTAAATTTTAAGAAGCTCTTAATTTTGAGTCTTAGACGATCCCACTCATCAAAAATGCATGATAATAAAAAATGTAAAATAATGAAATAATATATTTGATTTACTGTTGCCCAAAAACAAAGTCTCCGAAGTGCTTGACATGTCTGGAGTTTTGTTAATGTACTTGTAATATCTTTGCTAATGTATTATTTACTCTTCTGACAAACCAGTGAAATATACATGGGAAGCAATTTTCCCTATTTCATAAAGTTCAGAGCTGAGACCCAAGAAGGTCATGTGATTTTCCAAAAACTGTGCCAGCAGTGAGGCTGGGACTGAGCCATTCAACTCCTGAACTTCATTCCCAATCTATATCCTAGTTTCTTGGAAATTAACTTGATCTGTCAGTTTGACTGCAAGCTGTGCCTGGAAAAGGCAGGGAACAGTTGAACGGGGAGAGAAGGGAAATATGAGACTAGATCAAGCATAAAAATATGTAAGGATTTTCAGCATGTTGTATTTTCCTTTAGCTTGAATAACAGAGCCGTGTATGATACACATGCTAATTCCTAGAGGCTCATTAGTAGCTAAAGGTGTTGGAAAACAGAATGTGCCATATTACTTCTGATGAATAAAGTAATATATATCCCAGTTAGCGCAGGTTTCATAAGCACTGACAATCGAGGACTATGCCCTTCACTTTTATTATTATTCTGATCTGGAAGTCATCAAGGAGAGTCTAGTTCAGGTCAATAGGTAATCATGAATTCTAACTCCTATCAATTCCAATAAAGGTTTTAGATAGTGACCACACTGCTTATCTTTCCTGAAGTGAAAATATGGATTTTTCCCTTCTTATTTTCTAGGCATTATATGACTTCCTTTAATCCTTCTGTATCATCTTATATATCCATGTGTGCAACAGCTAGCCATGCCTGTTAAGGGAGGCTGAGGAATAGTTTGCACCTGAATTAGTACAGCAGCCATAAGAATTATATCATCACCATTAATAATTACATTTATTTTCATATACATGTGCACTGATCTGAATTTATAATTGTTTCAAAATTGACCAAGCCACTATGAAACTGGATGATACAAAGAATGACTAAGTGTTAGAAGTTAAGAATATTATTTTGATGCTGTTTTTAAAAAGTTAATGTAAATATGGAATCTTTAAAAAATAAAAGACATTTAATAATTCAGATATATTTTAAGATAACATAATGAGGAATGGAAAAATAAGAAGACGCTGCTAAATTATATATATTTTAAAGGTGGCACAAGGCAGATTTTGGAGTGAAAATAAGACTATTGGTTTTTAAAATATATTTGAAGAGGTAAGGCTCTATGGTTTGCTGCCATCAATTCTAAATATAGAATGTTCTCTTGTTAAAAGTTCATAAGGATGTAAAACAATCCCAATCTAAACTTATTTTCATAAAGATGTTTTAAAAATACCAATTAGCAGTTTGTATGTATTTGGGTAACTCAGTAGGTCTCTAAAATGCACAACAAATACTATAGAGGTACATTTTTTGCTCTTAAACACAAATGTCTTGAATAAGTAAATTCCACCAAGATGACAATGTGGTACCTGTTACTGTGGTGAATGTTCAAGGGTTAGGAATTTTTAAACATCGATAACAATTCATACGAATTATTCATGCTACATTTCTTATAAAATATATTAGTTAAAATAACATGTTTTATTTAAAATAACAAGTATCTACCAGTAAAGAATGAGCATATAAATGAGAACAAGGTATTATGTGGCATAAGCTTACAGATAAAATCTCCTACCCCTTGCCATTAAGCACATCTCACAGGCTGAAGGAAATACTGGCTTTTGTTTCTCATTTAGGACTCACCAAACAGCCCCCAAACGATTAAGAGCTAACAAGCAGAGTAAGGATATTATTTATTTCAACTCTGCTCTCATATCTCCCTCCTTTAGCTGCTGCTCAAAAGAGGAAAAGTTAAGCTTTCTTGATCTAACCTGAGTTTTCTTTAATGCAATTTCTCTTCTTGGCATAAGCATCAAGAGCCATTGAATAGCTCAACTAGGGTATTTGCACTGGCAATATAATATCAATTTTAACAATTAATATCTGCTCTACAGATTGCAAAACTCAACAAAAACCAAGGGTGTAACATGATTTCTTCATTGGTATCCTAATAACATATTTATGTAAAATAAGTAGGGCAACACCTAAGAAAATGTACAACCCAAAAATGGGCTTGCTGGAAACCGGTAATAGCGTGTAAGATGACAAATACCAAGTTAATACATATAATAGTGCTCCATCAATGGAGGATACTGAGAGCTTGGGATGGAGTCAGATGGCCTTTGTTCAATCCTATTTCCACTATTTATAAATTATGTAACCCTGGGCAAATTATATCACGTCTCTCACCTTCAATGACCACAGCTATAAAGTGGGAGTGATAGTAGGATGTAGGTATAGGATGGTTGAGAAAATTAAATAAGATAATATATATTATACATAAATAACCAATTTAGCATAGTGCTTGAGATTGGGAAAGCAGTCCCTAAACATTACCTTATCAGCAATATTCATTAATTTACATTCAGGACATATATGCTAAAGAAGTGAGCACGAAAGAAATGTTCAAATTAGTTAATAACTTAAAGTTCTAGAAATGTTAAAGTCCTTTTAATAGGTGTTTCAAGGTTCTAAATTAATATATCTGTAAAGCCAGCTCAAACTTACCACACACAAACATTGATGCACCAAAAACTTAACCATAACATTTACAGATAAGAATATCAGACTATGCAGACTGTGTTCCATTATTCTTGCAAGCTCTGGACAATTTCCTTTGAAAATACTCTATTTACTGTGCCAGATAGTGATGAAGCCTCTCTTGCATACTTAAGTACCAAGACTTGTTTTCAGGAAATGCTGGGTGGGGGCTCAGAATTCAAGAAACTTGCTTGCCAACAGATGATCCTACTGTGGTCCCCAGACTGGAGGGCTGATACCAAACATCTGCACCCCTTCCAATAAAAATATAAGAACTCATGCCCAGAAAGTCATTGCAGGTACCCATAAACATTTTGCTTTTGGCTGTAATTCCCACTACTTGGAAACATATTAAAGCTTTTCATGGGTAGTCATCTGAGATGTCCACATGCCATTATGTTTTGGAGAGTTTAACTTAACCAAAGAACAAAACAAATAAGAGAAATGCTTTGTGATGCCTGTAAAACCCTGAAAATAGATCTACACAACTGTGAGGGACAGGGACAAGAACAAAAATGTAGTCCTTTGGATGACAGTGTCTGCATATGTGGAGGTAGTTTGAGTCACAGCAGTCATTTGGCATTGGGAGGCAGTTTGTAGAGAGCACGGGCAGAGTCATTTGCAAAAGTAAATTCCCTCTTTCCAGCCTTGTCCCCTCCTAAATGATAAAGCATGATCTTCCTGACCTGAAGTTTGTGCCAGATATCAAGGGTTTTGCCATCTTACTTTCTTTTTGTGTGTGTGTTGGGGTCGGGGGAGTGTAGGGGGCAAGATGTGAGGGTAGTTTCTGCAAAGCATATCTTTGTTCTTTTGCAGAAATAACTCATGCTCTTGAATAAAATCAAATGTCTCCCATCCTGCTATAAAGTAAATCCTGATGTAAGACAAAAAGGCTGTATCTGGAGACTCTAAATGCCTCATACTTTGATTAAAAATGTTTTTGTCAATTACAGATTGATTTTGTAGCTCATTACAGTGATCAATGTTGGGACTGGCGGAGGTGGTATTTTACCACTTGGCCTGAGGGTGTACTCTGTTGAGAGATGGTAAAATTACAATATTTTCCAGCACTCATACACGTGCCTACACTGACCCAATAGGCACCACTGGGGTAATTTGAAAGAATGGTATCATGTGGAATGGCCACACACACACACAAAGATAGTATGTTAGCCACTCTAGAAGGAAAATATTTCAAACAAATATTTCCCAACAACCTGCTGAGATTCTTGCCACAAGATAAGTAACATTGAACCACGTCAGCCAGATTTTTAAGGAAGCTAGAGTATTTAGCAGAGGCTGTGCCAAGGAATATGCAAATGTCTGTGTGTGTACAGCTAGGAATATTCAAACTATATATATATATTTCTAAATAAAATATGTAGGCACATACGTCCACACATATAAATACAAATGCACTTCTTTCCTCCCTTAATCATTGGAGGTTGTTAGAAACTGTGGGGAGAATCAGAAGAGAGAGATAAGAGTTGCAGAGGGAAGAAATCAATATTTAGTAGTGACTGAAAAAAAAAATTCATCTCACTTTGTATTTACTTTCATATTGTGCTCTCAAGTGACCTGTATTTGAGAATTTCTCATTTGCAGCTCTGGAGTCACTCTGAGCTTTTTCCCTCTGATACCCCTGTTTTGTTTGCAGGACATTCTCTAATGGGAGCTTATGAATGACTAAATTTTTGCTACATGGCCATAGCAGTGATATCCATCAGACACATAATGTTCATATCTTAGAGGTGGTATACCTATTATATGTCATTTTGTTGACAGTAACTTGGCCTTCATGTAAAATTTTAAGAAAATCGGTGCTCCATATAAGGAAAGAATATCTTATATGAGACTGATATTAGCAGATTTGAGAATAGGAAAGGAAAAAAATAATCATTTCAAATTGAGGATTAGAGGCCTGGCTACACTATGACTATAGCAACATTGGCCATACATCTACACAATTGCTTTTTGTAATAGTCCACCATGAACACACACCTATTTATGACCTACACTCATGGTGATATATCTCTTTCCCGCTAGTTGTTTAGAATCTCAATACTGTGAAATGGAACTATGGTGACAAAAAATAATACTTCATGTAATGAAATGTCAAGAAATTTAAGTTAAAGTAAGGTAATGTAACATAGGTTTGAGGCATAAAATCTGATCTATGTTTATAATCCAAGTGGAAATGGACAGTGGAATATCATTAGAACATCTGGATCATTTTAGAAACTGATTATGTTTGGCACCAAGGACCAGGTTGAAATACCATTTTTCTTATTTATGTTATTATATAGGTGGTAAAGAAATAGAAGGAGAAGGTGCTCATAAACTCTAGAAAAGATATGTGCTTGGTACGGAATGCTTAAAACCAGCCAATATGCAATCAACTACCAACTTTGAGACATCCAGCATATTAAAAAACACATTTAGATAGTTAAAATTAACTAGAATTCTAATCTTTAATAGGCTTTTAAATGGCCTATTTTTGTGTGAAAGGACCAAAACTGAGTAGAAATGATATTATACAGGTAATCTTCATGCTAAACAATACCAGGACAAGTCTGTCTTGCTAATGGGATAAAATTTGAAAGAAGAAAGAGCACTGTCAGCAATAGAACATGCTTAGAGCAGCAAGGGTGGCAGTCATCTTAATGATCCCAGACCTCTGGCTCCAAGGGTCGCATGGTGTCTACGCTACAGGTAAAGGTAATTTTATATAGTACCAGCAGGCAAGAAGCAAATATCACTTAGAATAAAACAAATGAATTGCCATCCTAGGGCTACACATATGGAAGAGAAGGGCTCTTTTACGCCAACTCATAGGATGTCAGAGCCAGGGATCATATCCGCACTTTCTGCAGAGAAGGAAAGAAGCATGAGTGTCGACACTAGCAATACCAGGCAGTACTTGCCCTTCCAAAATCTATGGCATTACCAGACCATTTCATGGTCTCATTGCCTCCCCTCTGCTATGATTCCTGTTACAACTCCACCATACTTTTACCCTCTTCTCTCCCAGGATTCAAGCTCCAGACAACTGAAAGCATATGCTCTTGAGTATATCAGCTGGAGTTCTGAAGGAATATAGAAGTCCCCTGCTGACTGAAACCTTAGATTTGGTGAGAGTAAAGTCTCTAAAGACCCTGTGCTGTGCCCTTGTAACAAGAACACCAAGAAGAACGCAGCATATGAGCAAATGTGAATCATTTTTTTCTTATCCTATGCTTATAATATGAAAGGATAATCCAAGATACCATTTTGAATTCATGGCCCTAGTACACAGGAGACTCTCTGCTGCTTGCCTCTATGATAGAACTTATGCTGTATTTATTTTCCATTTACTGGTCTCTTTTCCTTTTCCTTTTCTGTGAGCTCTTTGATACGAGTCTATCTTTGGCTCTCTACCTGTAACACCTAGTACAATACCTGGTTCATAGGAGGTACTCAATAAATGTTAAATGAATGAATTAATGTTTATTTGAATGGCAATTCCTTATTATCTTACCACCTAAGTACCCACATAGCCAATAACACCAGGATTTAAAATATTTTATTTAAAACATATACATATATATTTAATTTTAGATTTTCAAGACCTGTTCAGAGAGCTCAGAATTTAAAGACAATGTAGGAATAGTAGAAGTTTAAAGCATATAGAAAGACACTAATAATGTCATTGATGAGGAGGAGGAGGAAGAAGAGAATATGAAAGTAGCAGCTGAAATTATGTAAACTGCTACATGGAAGTACAGATACAAGTTGAAGCAAAAACCAAGTTCATAACGGAAGACACCAACTCTAAAACTCTATAATTCCTGTACTATATATGAATCTAAGATAATTGCTCCAGTTTTATGCTTCAGTAAGCTGAGCCTGTCTAAAAACCTCCTCAGCCCCATGTGCGTGCACAGTGAAGAGGCTCTCTAACTGCAGTAATGGCTGTACACCTAATGAAAAGACTCGGATTATAGTTGAATACTCCTGTGTGTTTACTCTGTTTCAGGAGCTCAAACAAACAATTTCCCACCCACCCTCATACGTGCCCTAAAGCCTGATTCTGAAGACAAGTTGACAGTACTATGAGTTAATAACAATTCTCTACCCAACCAAATGCCTACTTGTTGGTATCATTGAAGTATCCGTTGAGGTAAATTCAAGCTTTAGGACAATCTGACGTCACTTGACAGAAGAGCTTGTTTATAAGACCCTGATGCAGTGTCTCCCCTACCCAAATTACTATACTAATGAATTGGTGACAGAATATGCAGTTCCATGGAAAGGTATTAGTTATTCCCCTAAATTACCTTTAAAAACATGACAAGAAGGTAATAAAATCAGCAAAATCAAATGTACCAATGTACATGAATATACTGGAATTTTAATTTTAATTTTCTTTCTTTTTTACATTTGGATCTAATTTTAAAATAATATTAATTCAGAAGAAAATGGAAAATAAGTCTAACTAACTGAAAATGGTCAAATAGCTATTAATTCAGCATGTGCTCAATACATGTTTATGTAGACTATAGAGTACAGCACTTAGGAATGGGATTTGGAATCAGATTGCTTGCTTTCACCACTTAGAAGAGATTTTATGAAAATTACCTTTTTTTTTTAACCTCAGTGTTCTCATCTCTAAAATAGGGAAAATATCACCTTTCTCACCAGCATATAGTGTGCCTCAGGTATGTTAGCTCTATCAGTGGCATGTCAGCTTGGTGGGAGAAGTCTGCCCCAGGTGCCGGCAATAAAGGATGCATTATTTGTAAAGAATATAAAACAATAATAAAGTCAACTAAAAGTGGATCTACATTTTATTATTGCCATGCACTAGTAATTCTAAACAAAGCCAGTGGAAAAATACTCCTCTCCCCAGGGGCAGAAATTCCCAACCCTCCTCCCTTACTACAGCACTGAACCCTTATAATGATAATTGAATCAATAAACTTGCTAAGAATAATAAGGCATTAGATAAAGGATATAGATACCCTTTGATTTGATCATATTAACAAAATTTGAGATTAAATCATAGGCATTTGTAGAAAGATTAAATATTCTTTTAGGTGCACTACTGATCTCATTTAAGAAACATAATTGCTTCTATATCAATATTCTTCACCAATCACCAGGATATTGTGCACAGATATTTGGCTTTAGTTTCTCTCTCTGCCAACTCCAGTTGCAAACATTTGCTTCCTGATTTACTGAGATCAGGACGACAAATATTGTAATGTTGTATTTGTAAATTATTTTCAACTGCTGAGATAAAAGGTATGATGTATGTAGAGTACATATTAAGTACAAAGGCAAAATAATGATTATATTTTCTCAATGGAAATTTTGACAGAAATAAGAGCACCTCCATTTACTCTGTGTAACACTCTCCTCTCCCATCATTGCGCTGTTAATTTTTCTCAAGAGCACTTACTTTTTACTTGCTATGTTTTAAGTTGATGTGATCATTAAACTTATCTGCTATCCAAATACATTTGATGTTTATTAAGACCCTATGCTGCCTTTGTACTGGAAATAGAGGAGGATAAGGACTCACTTTTAAAGAAATTAAAGTAATAAAGCAAAATGGGTACCACTTTATTTTAAGTACCCATTAACCAAAGCATAAGAGTTAGAATGGAAATTTCAGAGAAATAAACATGTGAAACACATGCCGTTCTTCACACACAAGCACTGAGACATTAGTCCTGTAATCAGCCCACACAGAGTACATGTCAAAAACATTCTGAAGGAGAATGCTTTAAAGGCCTACTTTCCATTCTAAAGATGGGGATCTCATTGAAACCTCAATTCATATGAAACCTTCACTTAAGTGATTGACGTAATGCTTTCTTTTATTGATGCTAGATCTTAATTCTCTTTCTCCATTAAGCAACTGCAAGTCTTTGGTTTGGGGATAACACAAAATACTTTATACAAAATGATCTGATTCATGACATTTTTATTCCTTCTAAATTGGATTGACTCAAAATTTCTTAAACAGTGGCTATTATTCTTGGTGTCTTGAAGAACTGCTAGTTGCTCCTAAATCTTCAAAATTTGCTTCATTTAAATACTTTGGCCAATTACTGGAGTTAATGATGATAAATGAAATCAAGATTAAATTTTTAATAAACTGGATTGGCTCTAGATATAAGAAGAGCAGGCTGTCTACATGCTAGGAGCTAAGCTGCCTGAAAAAGTCCCTGTATTTTTAAAAAATATCCTCCTAATAGGCACTGAGGTACCTACAACTTCATTTGAAGTTACTTCTTAAACCCCTGGCTTCATAAAACCACATTAAAATACCTGTCAGGGAGATATAATGAGGTAGCCCCTCAGTAATGGTTATGTTACCTGTTACTTTATTAACTTCCCATCTGGCTTGGTAAATCAAGGGATGTTAGAAACATGGGGTAATGTTTGAGTCCTAAGTGGTGGTTCCCACAGGGGCAACCAAGGCCAACAAACACCTGGAGCCTAGGATGGGGGCTGTGCAGGGACGGGAGGCTGAGCCTGCTTCACAATCCTTTCCAGGCATGAGCTAGGTAATAAACTAACGAGCAAGAAATAATTTCATAAACAATTATTGATTCCTCCCTTGGTTTCTTCACATTTCCTTGTTTTTTCAGATATTGATAACACAGTTGACCCAAACAGATTTAAGATTCACTTGGAAAGAAGAAAACTCTTAAGCTCTGTCATAACCTTGCACAGGCCCTAATTATAGACCTTTGTAAATGGAAGATAATTGAATGACTGAAAGTTTGACTTCAACTTCTGAAATTTATGAAACTGAGATGTTTATGTGTCTTATGTACATTTGTTTGTTTCAGGATAATGATTAAAGTTTAATAACAAATACAATGGCAAAAAAAATCGCAATGTGTATACATTTGAAAGTTATAGGGACTTTTCTTTTTCCAACAAGGCACCTTCATATATTTTCCAGATTTCAGGTATAGAGCTAAAAAATGATTCTGATATAGTTTCCATTGCTTCCAAATGACTGCCATTGAGCAAAAATAAAATGATTTTAACTGTTATAGTTTAATTGTTGATATGATGACTTCATTAAAAATAAACAGTCCAAATGAGCAAACCAACCAACAGAATGTATGCACTACCATAGAAAGGAAGGCATTCCAAATCTTGTAAGGACAATAAATGTGGGTTTTTGGCATGTAGTGATTAGAGATGGAAGGTTGGGGTTTCTGTGGTTGCTGTTTGTTTGTTGGTTGGCTGATTTTTCTTCCTGGTTCCCTTGAACATAGGGAGAAACATGTGAAGAACCTTGGTTAAAGACCCTGTGGCTAGGGAATGCAGCAAATCTATTTGGAAGTAGCCTGTCTGGTATAACACCTTTCTGAAGTAACACAGCTGACAGTGGAAAGTCTGTAGAAAATCACCTCTTTGATCTCCTGTGACCTGTTGGGGACTTTAAGAAAACTTGGAGTTTAGCCACCAAGAGCAACAGACAAATATGCTCTCTTTGTGCCCACTTATTCCTAACAAATTTAACAAGGTCTTTCTTCAAAGGAACTCTCAGAGATATGACACATGGGTGCAGATATAAGCATGAGAAGTTTACAATGTGGCTACTCTTGTCTCCATAGCCCTTACTCTAGTTCTAAATAAAGAATTTGGTCTTTGAACTGCCCAACATAGCTTTTCCCCTAAGTAAGGAACACTCAATAAGTGTGGTCATGTAAGTGAATAATTTATGATGCTTGTATTTGTTCTGAAATAAATACCAGACCAAGGCTGGAATTAGGTCAAAACCAACTTTGATATATAATAGGTCATGGACATATAAGATGTGATTGTAAGTCATAAGCTTATGAATATAAAATTATTTTATTTATTCAGGTATTTTTTTCTTTTTAAATCAATGAACAATCTCAATTCTTCAAAAATAATTGAGGAGATATTAATTAAATCTGATAATTACATTTTTCTTAGGTGAATATGTTTTAATAGAAAAGATACACTTTCGAGGGGGTATAACCTCATTCCATGTGAGAGAGGTCAAAATAATCAAGGTTTGATGGCAAGAGACAATAAGAATATATTTTTCTTTTTCCTGCACAATGAGTATTAGATCTATAAATTATTTTCTCTAACATGTTCAAGGCACACAAAGAAAAGGGCATTTTATAGCTGTATTCTAAATGGTATTTTTCTAATTTTTTTTCTGATTCTAAATGGTATTTGAGGAAGGTTCTAAGAGGGCTGATTTAATCTATACAATCAGAAATCATTCTATTTGTACTAAAATTATATCATAAACATTTCCATTTAAGCATCATATCAAATATTAGATTGCACAGATCACTATTGTACAGCTTGATGCATTTTCACAAACTTCCCACATTCGTGCAACCAGCTTCAGATCTAGAAACGGAACATTACCGGGACCCCAGAAACCCCTATTATACTTTCTGCCAGTCACTATCCCTCTTTTCTGATTTCTATCAGCAATAGATTAATTTTGTATTTTTTGCACTTAAAGGGAATCTGGCATTGTTTGCTTAATGTAATTTTGTGATGCTTACTCATATTATTGCATGTAGATACAGATTTTTAAAATTCTCATTACTACATAGTATTCTATTGTGTGAAGATAACCCAATTTACTCATCCATTCTACCATTGTCATTTGGGTACATTATGGGTCTTGGCTATTTTAAATAGTTTAGCTCAGTAAAATTACATTTTAAATGCAAATATCTGGCAAAAAGAGCTCTAGAAATAGTGTATGTATCTGTATGTGTATGTGGTATGTGTGTAAGGAAGTAGAGACCCCTCTATAACTAAATATAATATAGATGCATACATGTTTTAAAGATTAAAACCTTATTTTTACATGAGCAAAAGAGGATTAGGGATAAGACATAAATGCAACCTGTTCTAAGAAAACCATGTAGAAAAAATAGAACGATTTCAATATTCAATACCATTTAAGAGCTTTTAATTAATATCTGAAACTCTGAAATCAGTTTTAAATGTGATAAGCCATGTCAAGTTCTCTTTGCTAAGTAAATGAGCAATGACATGGATATTAGTGGAATTGACAAATATTAATTGATAATTAAGTTGTTGATGATAATGAAAAAAAATGTTAAGAATGATGAATTTGGCCTCAGGAGGGGAAGCTTATCAAAATTAGTGACTGTCTAAATTAGATATGTACTTAAAAAGAAGAGCAGTTTGGGTCTGTAAGAACTCATAATAATTCAAACTAATGACTTCCAAAGTGCTTCCAAATCAGAGACACTGCTTGAGCTTGGTTTATTGTATAGGAAAGACTCATTTATAATCAGGCGTTAAATTTTCATTTTATGAATATGCTAAAATCCTTTAAAAACATGATCTTGAATAGATAATAAAAAGTCCCCTGATAATTTTGTTTATAACATTAAGTTTTTTAAATGCATTTTTAAAATGTTCTGGTCACTAAATTCAAATTAGCACTCCTCAATTAATAAAATGTCAGAAATATTTTTGCCGGGCCCTTTATATTTCCTATATATATTTATGATGTTTGGGTCATTTCATGAGAGGAAATGCTTTTTGACCATACAGAAACATCATATCTGAAGTATGTAGGCTCAACCTTTAGTTCCATGGCTATTTCTGCAGAATCTACATCCATTTCCACTATTTACCTTGGCCCACCTTGTATATAACCTGCTGCTTTAATTGCCTCTGATATTGCCTGCATTTATTCTATAGTATATCTACATAAAATCCTCCTTCCCTTATGATATTTTCACAGAGAAGATGAAAAATGACCCTCTGCCAGTAATCATCCACTTCACGACTATTAGCACAGAATCAGGAGTGTAAAGTATTTCCAAGGTCTGAGTATCTCTATTATCACAAACACACAACTGGTACTATAAGCTCAGCAAATGCAGAGAGTTTGTATTGATTCAATTTTGTATTGCGGTTTCACAGTAGTGGCATTGCCTCTCAAGAGACAGCAACAAAATGTCCAATAGCATTTAGCTAATGAAGAACTTATTCATATGCGACATCTTTGTCAATGACATTAGTAAGGCTTCTGTACCCATTTAAGCAAAGCGGTGTGGGGGAAAAGATAGGTAGTTGGATGCCCAGGGTTACTAGACTGCAAGTGGGTAGTACAAAAAATGAGTTTATCAGTGGGATGGCTAAGGACTTGAGAGGTTTGCAGTGAGACATCGATATTCCTCTGGGTGTAACAGTGGTGAAACAAACAATCATATTCCAAACACTTTGGACATTTAACATATATGAAATATGATGGGCAGTCAAAGAAAAGTCAATACCATTCACAGATTGCTTATGGTGCAGAGAGGTTTATATTTTGGTGTAAACTATAATTCACGCCAAAAATATAAATGATAGAATATGCATACCATTAAGGAAACTATTTTTAATTCTCAAAGCGGATGGCACCCTTGAATTTGAATCTTGTGATGTGATGATTTCTGATGAAGCTAAATTGTGCATTTTAATTATGGCATTTACTGGAAGTGCTCATTGAGAAGAGAGGCAAAGGAAGCTCAAGTGTCTTTTGTAGAAGTGTGTCCAGAACAGAATTATATTGGCAGCAACAATCAGTTAATGAAGGTAGAAGAACGGTCACTAAGATTCTCAACTTGAAATGGTGGCATTTCATCATAACAGGAGGCTTTACAGAATGTCCCAGCAATAAAATGGTCTTGGAGTAGCTGCAAAGGAAAGTTGTTCTTTGTTTAGTTTTCTTTTTCTGAAGCTCAATTTATGTGAATGTCTTTGGTTTGGGGGTAGGAAAAAAAGATATCATCACACCTCTGCCCACATTTAAAATATTTCTAGAAGAGGAACAATTACTCTTTAGAATGCCTTCAGCTCAGCTTGAAGCTGCTACTAATGGTATGGCAAACAGAAACTGCAGAAAGCCTGTGTGTTACTGAACCTGGGACTTTGGTAACCTCCTGCTTCCAATTAGAGGAACACGCTGAACCACAGCCAGGCAAGCTTGAATCAAGAATCAGGAAAAAGGAGGGGTGAGTGAAAGAGGAGCAGAGTCAAAACAGTAGGTATACAGCGCTGCAAGAGCTACCTGGTGGCTGGAGGGACCCTATAGATTCGGTCAAGGGATCTTTATGCACTGCGCTCCTAGCTGTAGTTCAAGCTCACAGATGTTAAAATGCACTGAATTTATGGCCTGGGAATCATGTCCAGTTTCCACCTGTGTCCCCGTTTCCTCTGTTACCTTCTTCTATCATAACTCTTTCCTTTCCCTCTTGCATTTTTCAGTCTCTCCAGTTCTGTCAGCTCCTTTCTTTCTGCCTGTGGGTTCTACTTATCTCAAAAGATTAAATACAAATTATGCCTTTAACTCACGCTTGACTGAACTCTCCCACATGCAGGAGTCTAGAGCACTGGAAAAGGGTTGAAATCTTGGGAGTCTGGGCTAATTAAAGGTGTTGAGGGTAGGGTAGAGGGAGGCATGGTGGGTGGACCTGACACATAGGCTGAACCATAAACAGACACTAAGGCATATCAACAGAAGAAGAGCAGAGAATGAAAACAGAGATAAAATGCACTGGAATTGAGGGTAGGAAGCAAAGCCTAGAATCCCAAAACTGTAGGGATTTATGCATAGAAACATTTTTTATGAAGATGCTGTTGGCCCGGGTCATTTGGTATGTGCTGAGAGAGCCATCTCATTTCTGCCTTTCTCTTCACCACCAAACTTTAGGAAAACAATCGGCAGATAATTCTCTTTCTGTTTTCAATCATACCCAAACCCTCACAAACGGACTTCTCTTCACTTCTCCTTTGAGATTGCATTCTTTCATGTCAAGGATAAATCCATAGGAGCCAAATTCAGTGATCCTTTCATAGCCCTCATGCCCCTTAATTTCTGCAGCATTTAATTAGAGTTATGTTGAGCTTGTGTGGACTCCTCAGGTCCTCTCATGAAACCCTGTTAACTCCCTTAGTTTTCCTTCCACTTCTCTGATCGTTCATTCTTGCTCTTCACTTAAAAAAAAAAGCAGAACACACATTTATGAGTTTGCATTAGAACTTAAGATGATTAATTCATTTTCTGGATGAAAATGACAGCTAATCATCCTTCCAGTTAACCCATCTGGTCTTTAGTTCTGTGACTATGGGCTCTTCTCTTGTCTGACCTAATGGTTTTCCAGCCCTTTCCTCAGTATTCACAATTCTAGAACTGAGTAAGAAGCCTTTTATTCATTTATTCACAAAATATTTATTATGTTCTTAAACTGTGCCAGCCAAAATGCCTGGCATTCCATAGCTGCTTGGGATACATCTGTGAGCAAAACAAAGATCCCAGCCATCTGTAGACTACATTCTAGCAGGTAAAGAGAGACAAATATAATAAATGATAAGTGACACCAAAAATAACGAGAGAGAGGAGAAAGGAGGAGGGAGGGAGGGAGGAAGAGATGTTTTTAAAAAGATAAGAAAAAGAGAAAGTAGAGCAGAGTAAGGGGGCTAAGGAATATGGAGCAAAGGAGAGGAAGATATAGTATTAGGTATGCCATGGTAGGCTTCTAGGAAAGCAGGAATTTGAACAAAGATTTGAAGGAAGAGAGAGAGTGAATCAAGCAGATGTGAATGATTATTCCAGCCAGAGAACTATTAGACAAAGACTCTAAGAGGGAAGCACAGCATGTTTAAGGACAAGCAGGGAGTCCGAGGAGACTGAAGGAAGGGAGAGAGGAGAGTAGCAGGGGAGGAAGTCGGAGAGTTAGTAGTTAATGCATGGCCAGGTCAGGTGAGCTTCTTGGGTTACTATTATGACTTTGACTTTTACTCTTAGGGAAAGAGGGAGAGAGTGTTCGGTTTTACATAGAGGAATGCCATGATCCGGCCTCTTTAATTGAAACACTCGGGCTACTGTGTTGAGAATAAACTGTAGGGAACCAAGAGTAAAAGCAAGGAAACCTGTTAGGAAGCCCTTGCAGTATTAAACACAAGTGTCTTAGTAGTTTAGATAAAGCAGCAAAAGTAGGAGGAGGTGGTCAAATTCTGGATTTACTTTGAAGGCAGAGTCTCAAGCTATGCTGTTTCATATGTGGGGTATGAGGAAAGGAGAGGGGACAGATCATTCTGAGATTTGGGGCTTATTCAACCTGAACAATGAATCAGCCATCAAATAAGTTGAGGAGACATAGGGAAGAGAAGTAGGATGGGGGTGAGCAAGATCAGGAGTTTCATTTTTGTGTTTTTTTTTAGGAATTCTGTTTTTAATATTTTAAATTTGAGGTATTTATTAGACAATATCACCAACAATATTAGGCAAGGAGTAAAATATTTGAATCAAGACTTCATAGAGAAGTCTAGATTGGGGATCCAGACTTGGGATTCATTGGCAGTTAGATGGACCTATGAGACAGAAGAAATGTCAGCACAGCAAAGTCTTGGAAAAGTAATTTTAGGTTTAGAATCAATCAATACATATTAAGTACCTACCATATGTCAGGTTCTGTGCTAGGCACCGTCAAAAATATTTATCTCTGAGAATCCTCACATAAACCCCAGGGGAAAGTTTTAAATTAAAAAAAAAAAAAAAGAAATGATGAGGAAACAGGCTAAAGAGGTGGACTAATTTATCCTAGGCCACAAGAAGCTAGCATGTTGTACATGCTAGGATTCAGACCAGTGTTTGTTCCAACCCCTCATTTTTATCACTTGGCAGGTACCTGCATGTGCCAATTTGGTTTTTATTGATGCTTCCATTTTCTGCTTCACTGGGAATATCTGTGATTGTGGAGTGAGAATATGAATTTTAGACTCTCCCATTTGGTCTTTCAATTTACCTTATTTTCTGAACTTTTAAAAACTGCTTCCTCAAGTCTACCTGTGGTCTACCTCCTATCTGTTACCCACATCTGCCTCTTTCCTAATTCCCCATAAATCTAATCCCCTGAGCCTGGTATAATTTCCTCATTGTTGTCTACATGTGTATCTTCTCCCGCTAGCGTTTATCATCTTCAAGGACAGGGCCCTGCCTTAACTTCTCTGTATCCCTCAGTATCTAGCCCAGTACCGTGTGCTCAGTAGGTGTTTCAATCATACCTGCTAACTTGTGACATTTTGACAACTTCTGCAGTTGTTGACAAGGCCATGCATTTCGAGACCCCTGGCTTACACAGTCAGCAAATATCTGAGCCTCTGGGCTACAACCCAACACAGGGGTACCCTGTGCAGCTATGAGCAGAAGCACCAGCCTTTGTAAGCTCACTGCCACTAACTTTTCCTGAAGCCATAGGGTTTACCTCTCCGCTACCAGGATTCTGGCTGCAGGACTTCCCTGGCCACTGTGCTCAGACCCACAATCCTTTCTCCACAACCTCTGCTTTTCGCTTAGTATTCGGAGGAGCTATCATTTGCCAACTGCTTTCTCTGTATGTCACCTTTTTCTGGGTGTTCTCTATACATTATTTTCAGTTCCCCTCCATGACAAATGGTTCTGTAAAGATGAGGAAACCGGGGTTCAGGGAGGTTAAGTTATTTCCCAAGGTCCCACAGGGAACAAGTGATAGATTGAAGAATGGAATCCAGGTCTGTCTGCCTCTGAGCCATCAACTTCCCCTGAATTGGCACTGCCTTGGTTATCTAAGTTGACATAATAAAAAACAAACTCCACTTCCATGTGCATTCTAGTTTTATGGCATGCTCTCCTTAACCAGCTTCACTGATTACATATTTTCTGAGCTTTTCTTCTATATTTTTTAACTCCCATTTGCCATCATATTCTCCATCTCTTCCTCTACCTGCCCCTCAAATAGTGGTATCTACGAGAGTTCTGGGAGCCCTTTCCTCTTTTTGCCTTATAAGGTCTCCCTTAGTAATACCATTTGCTACCATGATGGGAACTTCCATCTATATGCTGACAATTTCAAAATCTACGCCTCTGGTCCTGGTCTTTCTCCTGAATTCTACACCTTCCTATTGATCTCTTACTTGGCTGTTTCACAAACATCTAAACTATATAAATCTACAGCTAAATTAAATATCTTCCCTCTCAGAATATCCCCCTCCTCCCATTCTAAATTTCTGTTAAAGACCTCTTCATCTGTGCTGTCTTCCAAGCCAGGAAATCTTGGGGAAATCTTTCTAAGCTGCCTCTCTTCCTCACCATTGCATCAGTCACTCAATTCTCTTTATATTAATTCCAAAACGTCTTTTAAATTTCTTTGTCCCATGTTAACCCTCTCTGCCACTCCCTTAGTTTATATCTTCATCACCTCCACGAATGTTTCTTTGGTTTCAATCTCTTCTCTCATCTAGTCCATTCTCCATATGCCATCAGGGTCATGTTTGTGAAAACAATTATGACATAGCCTGTCTTAAAAGAGTCATTTGACTGCTGTCAAATGACGGCCTGCTAATCCTCCACCTTCAGGGTAGGCACAGTAGACTATCTGCAGTTCTACGAACAACCCCTGCAAAACTCTCTGTGCCTTCTACCCTGTGTTCTTTTTGCCTTAACTGCCTTCCTCCTACTTTCCTATCTTGGAAAATTCTTATACATCCTTAAAAGCCCAGCTCTGATTTCATTTCTATGAAGGTTTCCCTGACCCATCCGGGTAGAATTAATTACTCTCTTCCTTTTGCTTCCGTAACATATTTTCATACAACCATTACAGCATGCATTACATTCTACCAGAATTAATTTTTGAGAGGTCTGATTCTCTAGCTAGATTGCCTGCTTCTTGAAGGTAACAGCTGCATCTTATTCATATCCAAAGCCCATACACTCCACACAGTGATAGGCATATAATAAGCCCTCAGAAAAATGTTTGCTGAATTAAACTTAATTTAAATGGTACATAATAGGAAAAATAATATTTCATATACAGAATTGACAAAACTCACTTAACAGACAACTGTTTAGATCCATATCTATTTCATAAAAAAGATGCTTCAACAATCGCAGAGCAAAAGGAAATAATTAGATCTGCCATCCACAGAAACTTAAGTTCTATACTTTTAAAATGATTTCAAAAGAGAGAGATTTTCCACAGAACCATTTGTACTGAGCAGGATGTTGCTTTCCCTCCAGTAAGCATGACAGGGGAAAAAAAATATTAAGCCTCTAAAGTGTTAGTAATTTATTCTTATGGAGGTACATAGCTGGCAATCCCTGCAGCAACTGTTAGGTGGGCTACAGACATCTTGACATAATCTATAACCTATAAGACATGCCTGTCCCCAGGGATGTCATTTCTGATATCTAGCTGTAGAGTGTTGCTTAGAAATCTGTAATGGAGACTGGCTTAGAGGTTTGCATAGAATATCTCACTAAGTGACTAATGATCTACAAAGCCCTGATGTTTGCCACAGCTGCCTTTCCTGGAATCATGGATTGTTATACTTGCCAGTCCTCAGCTTCAATGAAAGAACTCTGGCCAGGCAGGGGAGAGACTTTGAAATATGACTCTCTTTTAAAGAGTGTCTTTCTAATAATAGCTATCGAAACATTAAAAATGAGATAGTGCATATATAAAACCCTAAACCAATGCTATGTAAAATATGTAGACTATCGATAGATAAATATTTTCTATTTACAATTCTGCTTTATATCTAATCTTGAGTTTTGAAGTGGCTAAGCTTATATATTCATTCTACTACCCCAGCTGAAACTATATTCTCCATTTTTTGCCTCCTATCTGAAATTAGGCTTTGGGGCTAGCAAGAGTAATCAGACCTCCTGATCCTTAGCTAAGGGCACTCTGTAAAGACCCCTGTACTGCAAAATTTCACTATCATACCAGATTTGATCAATTATATGGCATTAATCACTATCAAATCTTGGACAGAGGGAGAGAAGAACAAAATACTCCTTTCCAAGGTCATGGGTAGAGAATGCAGAAAGTCCAGGAATAGAACCCAGATCTCTGAGCTTCCAGTCTACTGCTTTCCACATAAATTTTGAACAATGAAATAGGGGGAATATAAAGACATAAGTCAAGGCCGATGGGAGATGAAACATCAAAGCAGAGGTGCTGTGTAGGGAATCAGACAAGAGCTGAAAATAGAAAGAGTTGATGAGGAAAGCAATAAAAGCACGGCACTCTCAGGTGGTGGTAGCAGGCAAGAGCAACCTTGCTGGGCCCTCCGCCAGTGGTACCTGAATACCAGAAAATTGATTAAAGGAGGGCAGGTTCAGATGTGCAAAGAACCCAAATGGATGTGGTAATAGATATTAAATTCTACAGTGATTTCCAGTCATGGTGGGTTTTTCGTTTTATTTTGTTTTGTTTTTTAGCACAGAGAGAATCTGATTGAATCAATGCCTTGGCTTGTAGCCCAGCCAGGAGTTCACAAGGCCCTGAGAAAACCTGACTGCCTCTCCCTGGGCCTTTGAGGGTCCCCCAGGCTCAGCGGCTGACAGGAGAGGCGGCCGGACAATGAAGAGTGGTGCCAAGGCTGTCAGCCCTGGCCCAGTTAGGGAGACTTGTGTTCATTCACTGTCTCAGCTTAAGGGGCCTCTGTAGGGATGGCAAATCGCCGTGTGAATTTCAATAGGATCTTTAAATCACTCAGAGATTTTCTCTTTCCCAAGGAAATTTCCCACTGCCAAACACTTGTAGATTGACAGCTCTGCAGGTATCTCTCTAATATAGCAGTTCCTTTCTTACTCCTTTCTATATCTAGGGTCTTGTTTCCTAAAGGTTTGGAAAAAAATATATATATATACACATATATATATTTAATTTTATTTTGATGCATCTTTTCTAACTGGCATCAGACTTAAAAAATGAATTGGATTCTGGCACAATACAGAAATATTGTTTTTTAAATAGATTTCTCAAAGTAGGATGTACTTAAGAAGATATCAAGTTTCTAGGCCTTGTGTTGCCATAGCAGTAAGTTGAGGCCCAGTTTAAAGAATGAGGATTGGGGGTGAATAGGAGACCACTTAGACGTGCTTTCCTCAACCATAAAACCTCTAAGTAAATTAGATTCCCACTGTCTTTGTGGTTTTAAAATGTAGAACAGGTAGAAGGTAGGTGGGTGGGCAAATCTGAGTGTAGGCTCTTGCACTGAACAAAGCAGAGAGTTAATTATAAATTGGCATACTAAGTTGATGTTAAGTCTTAGAAAACCAGTTTGTATTTTATACTTAGAGCATATCTCAGTGGCTGCATGTGGTGAATGGCTACTGTATCAGGCAGTCCAGCTCTAGAGTATAAGGACATGTGATGAGTCTTAAGAGGAAAGGGAGAAGTGGAGTTTACTTCCTCACTAAAATTTCTCCACCCTATCATTGTATCATGACCTGTCTTTGGTCAACTTTATATATAGAAGATATCTGATCATCTTATTAGCATTAGTTCCTCGCCTTCCATTTTGCTTCATTAAACTTAAGCCTATCCAATGCAAACCTAACAGTTTAAGTCTTGAATATATATATCTATGTGTGTGTGTGTGTGTGTGTGTGTATTCAGTCTTCTTTTCATAAAACCTAGATTATTTACTTCTTTGTTGTTTTTGCTTGCACAATCAGATAATTAGTTTCTATTCTAAATCTTTCCTGAAACAAGGTGGAGTATAAATAAATAATAACTTTATTTTTATATCTCATTTTCCCCCTATAGCCATAGCATTAATGTAAAAATTCTATCCACCCAGTGAAATATTTCATCAGAATATGAATGTCTTGTTTTATCAGAGGGAATTTTTTAGCCAAAATACCTTTTGACCTTTTTTTATTGATTCATATGTTAATAATATGAAAAGTTATGAACAGGATATTTGACTCAGTGGATAATGAATGCCTAAAGCATGAGATTTAGGCTCACAGTCTTACCACCCCAGGTAGAAGAGGGAGGGAGGCACTTTGTCTTCTGTGCTTTGTCTTCTGGCTTTTTTTGATGACCAATTCTCATTTTTCCTATGGTTTCACATTTCAACACCTTTATACAACTAGCTAAGCTGATAAACCCACACCTGTTTATGTGTTAATAGGAAAAGACTAGAAAAGCCCATTTTGGGGTTATCTCTGTCTTTCTAGGTCCTAAGTGCCAAAACACATTTTAACAGTGTTTGTTTGCTTGTTGCAGAATCATTTCCTCTACTTCCCGGGTCTAATAAAAAAGTGATACTAAATGAGGACTTCAGATCAAGAAGAAGGAAAGGTCCCGTTAAGATAAGTCAGAAATAGGAGTATTTGGGACAGTCTTGTCGGTATTGTGTGTGTGTTTGGTATGGTTGTTTCACCAAAGTTCCACCAGGATGTCAAATGTCAATAATTTTATATACGATGTATGCAATCTCCAAATTATAACCTTTAGTTCAGTTGGTATGACAGGAATTGTGTATTTGCTTTATCTATCTTTAACTCATAAATAGAAAACTGAATAAAAGAGAATATTTTCTAATAAAGCATGAATAAACCCCAATTTGTAAAAGGATAATTACAAGCACCATGTATGGAAGTTATTTATTTGGAATGTGTCTCTATATTTTCCCATATAAATAGTTTTATTAGAGCACAATTGATAATATTGGTTACTATCCATTGAGCCCTAACATGTTTGACATATTATCTTATTCTAATCACAAAATTCAAGAAAAATGTTATTATTCTCATGTTACAGATGAGAAAAGTTAAAGTTAGGTGACATACTCAAGGCCATACAACCTATAGTTAGCAGAGTCAGCATTTGAACTGAGGCCTGACTCATATCAAGGTCTGTGTTTTGTCCACCAAACCATAGGCTTCCTTGTGGTTGCAGTTCTACCTGCAGAATCTAATTTAATCCCCAAACATCACATCACCAAGTTATATTGCGAATGCAAGCATACATTGTAAAGTGAATTGTATTATATTTACGCCACATAAAATTCATTTTCAGTTCTAGTTTCTGCCCTTGGTGCAATCCGGGCAACGCTTAAGTAGCAGAGAAGAAAAGGGAAAGGGGAAGGGAAGAAAGGGCATGTGGCGGGGGTGGGGGGGGAAGAGAGGAAATGTGGTGGCTCCTATTTAAAAGCTCTTTGTAGATAAACAGGCAATTAGTGAGTTAGTTAGAAACTGCTTATATTTCCTATTGTAAAAAGTTACCAAATAGCTTGTCACAAGCTTGAACTCAATATACTCGATTCATTCTGATTGCTCCTCTGATTCAATCAAAATTGTCATTCAACTCTACCAAGTGTTAGCTATCCAGCTCCATTTGCTGCTCTCATAGAATTCTGTTTCTTAGACCTTGGAAGGTCTAGCAATCCTCTAGAACAATATTTATCAATCTTGCAGGCGAAAACTTTTCCAAATTATACAGCCCTCCCCACAATTATACAGTGATTCTGTACTTTGGGAAGACTACTAGCAATTGATCACAGAGGCACAAAGTGGGAGCAGCAGGGTGCTGCATAATTTGAAAGGCTCCACAGATAGTTAGTAAGCAAAATCTTTTATACCACCCACTTCCCTTATGCTTGTTGAAAACATGGAGCTAGTCACCCCCTGAAGTTGTCAAGAGTCTGGACTCTAGACCTAGACTACCTAAGTTCAAATTTCCCAGATCTGCTATTTAGTAACAATGTGACTATAGACAAGTAACTAAAACCTCTCTGTGCCTCAGTTTCTTCATTTGTAAATATGGATAATAGTATACATCCAGAAGGCAAATGAGAGGTTAAATAATTAACACATAGAAAACACTTGGAACAGTGCCTGGCACATAGGAAGTTTGGTAATATTATGATGATGATGATTACTATTATTAATTATTTTACTCAGTGGGAAATTGAGGACTGTTTAAGGTCAAATGACTTTCTTTTATTATAGGAAGAGAGCCCAGAATAGAATGCAGATTACTTGGCTCACAACCTGGTGCTCTTTTCATGACATCCAGTTGACCCCCAAACTGAACTTAATAAGTGTGTTTCTCACCATTTGTAGACTGTTTCTATCTACTCATTCTTGCACACTTATCATGATCTTTAACCCAATATTGCAAAGAGGCAGATTACTGAACTGACTTAAGAAATTTAAATCAATACACTTTAGGCCTCATAACATTTTAGATTTTTTTTTCACCCCACAGAAAAATCAGGAACATCAAAAGAGAGAGAAATAGGGGCCTGCATCACTCAACGGATACTATCTTCCAGGATAGAAACCTCTATCCTTTTGCCTTTTGCCTTTTGCCTTTCTACCCTACTTCATGGCATAAAAACTGCAAATGGGGGAGCTTATCCATCGAATGCATGTAAGCAACCATTTATGTATCCACAGAAAGCGGAATATGTTAGGGGGTATTTGAGAGGAGGGAAATGAGAGTTGTCAGACTAACAATGACAAATGGGAGGCAATTGTTTTCCAAAAGCTTGGGGCCCAGGGGTCTTCTCTTTTCCCCACCCCTTACTCCCCACTGCTTCCACCCAGCCTGCACACAGAGAAGGTGCTTAGCGGAGGAAAGCCCCGTGAATAAGCCGTGACAGCCCTACATTCAGAAACTGATGTCATTTCCCTAAATACTGTATGTAAAATGGTAATTATCTGCCAAGCAATGACAGCTGGCACTTAGCATAGAGACACAGAGAGACAGAAAAAAAAGAGAGAATGAGAATAAAGGGTCCCTGCGTAATTTACCAAAGGGCTGGAAGAGAGAGGGAAACATAATCAGAAAAATAAAATGATTACCAGTCTGTGATGGGGTGAAAATTGCTTTGGGCATTTTTTCTTCAGAGAACACAAGATTGCTTTGGAAGAATGAAGCTAGAGCTCCTTGATACACACTGGAAAAGAGGAGGTTGTATTAAGGCCACATTAGAAAGAAGAAATACCCAAGGGTTCTGGGCTGTGACAAATAGCATGCACACCTTGTGTGTAACAGTCGGCCCATCTCTGCTGAATGCTGTGCCCAAGGTGATTTCCCACAGTTTCTTTGGGTCTGAGGACTGGTATAGTCACCTCTTGCCCCTTAACCTGTTGCCTATCAAATTACATATGCTGTGCTTTGCTTTGCTAAGTGGGTCTTACAAAGGAATCTAATTAGGAAAAGGTAAGAAAAGGCACAAAGTCACAAAATTCCTCTAAGAAGTACAGAAAGCTCCATTTCCTCACTGCCTTTGAAGTAGAAACTTTGTCTTTTTTAATATTTAGCTATTTTGTTGCCAATATCTACCCAGAAAGAGAAAAGGCTGATGAAATTGACAGCTACGGATATGTACAAATGTTTCAAAAATTTCAGAAAGTAGTCCTGTGTAGGGCTGGCCTCCTTTTGCAAACGTTATAGAATCATCCATAACCATTCACCCCTCTATTGCAGAAGAAGGAGTGTAGCTCCTTCTACAGAAAACACTGACACTCACTCACCACCTGGTTTCCCTTCCGCTTTTCTAGCAAGTTAACCGAAGTCCTGTAAAAGTCAAAAGCAATGCTTGTATCTAAGTGTTCTACAAATAGGTTACAGTACAGCAGAACTAGAACTTATCTTTTCAAGACCTTGTTTCTATTCAGTTATTGAGTTAGCAGATCAGGTAACTCCTCCCAAATTATCATGAACATATCAGGAAAACTTAGCATAGGCGTTTATCATCTAAATACGTGGATGTTCTCTAACACCGAGGAACATGGCTTCATCTTTTCCAGACATGTGTTTCATTGTTCATAAAAGATAAAGGAAAAATCAGCTCAATAATCCAGCTCTCGCATTCCACACTAACAGAGTCAGCATGGGTATGGTGGAATGATCTAGATTCAAATCCATCTATTGTTTACATATGTAACGATGGCCAAGTTGTTTAGTTTCATTGAACTTTGTTTCACTTGTGAAATGGGAAATGGGGTGATAACTCCCTCAGAGGGCCCTTCAGAGGATTAAATAAGGTACATACAGAAACACATTACTGTGTGAACTCTAAAAGCAAAATAGTACGGCAACATTCTGTAACCATACAACCTCCTCTCCCATCCCACAATTTAGAGGATTGTCCTATCAGGTTTCACCAGATTTCTTCAGAAGAGTTATATTTTGCCTGGGTGTATCCAATTCATTAAATTTTTGCAAGCTTCTCATTCTGACCTAGCATGAAAATTATGTTCATCAAGAATATTTCAGAAACTAGTAATTAATGGATGAATTCGGATATCCCTCTTAGGTGCTCTCAAGCACTTAGCACACTATTTTTTTAAATTTAATGTTTTTAATTGAAGAACTTGTAGGTTTACAGAAAAATCATGTGAAAAATACAGCGTTTCCATATACCTCATCCCCCTATTATTAACTTTGCATTAGATAGCACACTATTTTTATTGCTTACTCTCTGGTTCCTTTAATGCACTGTAAGCACTTATGAGGTAAAGTGGTGTTGTTTTTTTTTTGTTTTGTTTTGTTTTTTTTTTGGTCACCCCTATATTTTGAATAATGAATAAATAGTTGAGCAAATACTGTAGTCATGTACTCTGGCCATAAAGATTTTCGATGAAGACTTAAGATCTAAAAAGAACAAAGAAAACAATTGACTTTAGCTATTATTTAAATGTGATAAATATAATACCTTTAAAACCAGCCAATTACTAAAAAAAAAAAGTGGCTATTAAAAGTAAAATACTGATGCTCTTGGAAGATTTTTTCTACTGCTATATTAATTTGTATAATTCTCCCATGTCTAGTTGAACCCATTGATTATAAAGTAATTTATAGACATCAACTTTCCAGGCTGTGAGGATTCTGAAATTATAAGGAAGAGACAGTTGTGCCGAAATCATGTGTTATAAAACTGTCACAATTGAAAATATAGTTATAGATTTCAGAATGTAAATGGTTGTCATCAGAATAAGATTACAAGTTTCATGAGTTCCAAGACATTCAGTTTACTTAACACTGAGTCAATGACTTCACAGTCAAAGTGAGTTAAAGCACTTCAGATTCTGAAAGAATACATACATTAAGCTCATGGAGTGGGATTTCAAAGTGCTGGGGATGCTTGCCACGGGGTGATGCAGCAGGATATTTTGAAGAGTGTTTACAATAGCAAAGTTATTCTCAAATTTAGCCATTTTTTTTCCAAAATGTTTGCCATAATCACATACATCTGCACTATTATTTAAATAAAACTGTCTTTTAAATACATACTTTTTTACTTAACTGTGATATATACTTTAAGTGGAAAATTATATTACTATTATACATGGAAGATACGCATCACTTGTTATAAACAGACAAACTTGGAAATACCCCCAAAGTAAAACCAGCATTATCACTGCCTAGATTCTCTTCAAAGTTCTGAGTCTAAGGCCTATGCTGCATTTTGTTTTGTTTTATTTTGTGTTTGTTTTTTTTAAAGAGGAAACTACCAAGTGTCTATAGAAGTGTTAAAGCCTTATTAGAACCAAACTGAGATTCCTCTTGATATAATCAGAATGATTGAAGAGATATGAAAAGAGAATAACTTTCATACCACTGATTCTGTAATATGTGATGCTATGTTATGTCATGTATAGAGCTTAAACTTGAGAAACAGATTTCTTATAGCTAAAGACATAATCAGGTTAATGACTGGTATCGAGAGAGTTTCATAGAGGAAAGTCTTATCAGAGCCAGAAGAGTCTGAGAGGCTATCCATTTTAAAGACTGGCAAACCGAGGCTCTGAAGTATTAAGTGTCTTACCTTTGGTCCTAGAGCTAAGTGGGCCAAGCAGAATTAGAAACCAAGTGTTCTCCCTGCTGGCTCAGTTCACTTCACTCCATCAAGACGACTGTGTTTTATCCATTTATAATTGAAGCAGTTTCATATGATTTTATATCTTTATTATCTATATGAGGATAGGAATTTTCTTAAAACATACACCCAAATAATGGTAAAAAGTTCAAACATACTTGTGAAATTTAAAAGCATTGTATTGTAATGAGAGCCATAGTAATGGCTTAATAAGGCAGTGCTAGCTTATTATCGTAGACAAGACAAAAATATAGGTCCCAGATTAATTTTTAAAGATTTTCCTGATCTTGCCAAAGAAAAGCTAATAACTTGGACCCAAATAAGTTGTAACTTTTTAACCACCCCTCAGAATGACATTTACTTTAAAAGCATTATGTATCATCTGATTTTTTGTACTAATATATTTCTCAGCTTTGTAAAATATGCTGTCACTTTATTCAATTTCTTCACTATTTACATACCTTTGATGGGATATTTATTCTCATTTGAATTGTTTTCATTTGAAACTATTTAGCTTCTATGTTTTCAGTTTCTAAAAGTCTTTTTTGATTATTTGTTTCACCTCTTCCCTTTCTTCTTTTCTTCATTGTCAGCACCACCAGAGGTCATTGCTTTAATGATAGCTTCCTAGGGCTTTTCATTTCCTTCCTAATGCTGAACGTATTTTGGGGACAAGGAGTGAAAAGTGCTGGCATCCTGACTGGGCCTCCATCCCTGCTCTTATCTATGTTACTGGCACCAGAACTGGACCTCCAATGCCTAGTGCGTTGTGGAGGGAACTGAGGGCATTTAAGGTCTCTTATGGGGAAAAAAAAGAAGTTGTAACTGTTTGTGAAGCAATTTGTTAATACAGAGTGCTACAGAAATGGCAAACGAGAGTACTGATTGTTGACAGCAGTTACTGGCCACAATTATTCCTTCATTCCTGGCTATTGCCTATGCAAATGCTATTTTTTTCCCCAGATCCAATGAACCTAAAACAGTATAAAGGGAATAAGCCTATTTCTGAGGAGTTCGAAACGAACTGATGACTTTCCATGTCCAATCAATTGGTTTCTACAGCTCCATCCCTTTTTATAAATTGGTTCTGTTTTTATATTTTTTCTATTTTATTTTATTCTATGTTTGAATAAGGTAGGTTTAATATGTGACTAAAAATGCAATTGTGTCCTCTCCCAAGGCAGCACCATCTACACAATTTAGCCTCTTCTCCTAGAAATGACTGTCCTGGTACAATTATAAACTATAGATTTATAAAAAGAGAATATTATATAAAAACAGTGTGCCAGTTAGCCAAGTCATCAGTGCAATCATTCTTATAGTTTATATCAATGATAGAAGTTTTTGTTGAATGTAAGGCACTGACTTACTAGAGGGACAATGGTTTAAGTTCGAAAAAAAAAAAAATCTAATCTAAGATCTTTTGTAGTTTGAATTGAATTGCTGTGTAATTTGAGAGCATTATTAGCAACTCTGTTACTCCATTTCCTCACTTTTCAACTTCAGGGAATATTTAACTCAGGTTTTGCCTTATGGAATTAATATAGAAAATACATAGTACATACAGATACAAGTTAATATTTCTACCACTATTATTGTTTTCGGTGAAAATGACCATTATATAACGCCCTGAATTACGTATTGCACTTTTCATCAAGTGCTTGTCAATCTACAGGGCTAAGAAAATGTTCAGTTAGGATGGCTAGAAATTTTTCCAACAATCTCCTATCATGAACTGATAGTACTGATTCAGTGGCCTAGGTATTGATGTCAGAAGTAAATTGCAGAGTGGGACCATGCTTTCTGTGTAAGTCATAGTGTGCTTTGATCAAAAAATAATATTTACTCTCATATTGAATAAAGACTAAGACATCCAATGGACCCATAAAAATAATTATCCCTTACAAGGAGATAAAAATCATAATATAATAGACATATAACTCCAGGCTGGACCATGTTATTTAGGCTGGACCTAAAACCAAATTAAAATATTAGCATATAAAAATTCCAGTAAAATCCACAATTAAGTTCAGTAAAACTAATTCTCAATTTAAGACTTTTTCAAAAATCATAATGAACAGATATATTATTCAGATATTTAATAAAGTGTCTGCTACATGCTTTCATTTAGAGCTTAGGTGACCCATATACACATCATTCTCTTTATTAGCAAGTATTCATTATTTATTACAAGTTAGTTGTCAGATGCTGTATTAGGCAGTAAAGTATGCCTATATCACCACTAACTATAGTACACCACCTCTTATGCCAGGAATTTTCTGAGCACCTTGGTGGTTTTCTTCTTTGTTCATTTATTTGTTTGTTCATACGGCAGGTTTCTATGTAGAGTAAATGATAGTAGACTAAGAAATGTTTACCTATGGACTGGGAGAATGAAATAAAAAATGAAGGTATTTTCAAATATTTTCTTTCTTTTTAAGTTGTATAATAATCCTCCCCAAGGATTAATGACCAGAGAGCTCTCATGCGTCAGATAATTAACAGGATTAATATGGAAATGTTTTACACAAGCAGCTGAGCTTGCAGATTTCCAGTGAGAATTTCTTCTTACTGCAGAAGAAATTGTGTCATTTATATTAACTGTACATGTATAAGTGATGTGCCATCAGGGGAAACTGATGGGACTGATAACCTGAATTGGGACTTTAAAGAAATTAGGATGTGGGGGCATTGAATTATTTATTGACTCTAATTATATGAGTCACTTCCACTCAAATAAGCTGAACACGTTACAATGGCAAGGCACTCTCAACATATAATGTTCAAACTAAAAGATATAGATCTTGCTCTTATGGAACTTATATTCTTATGTAAGAGGCAGGTTATAAAGGGGTAAGCCAACCAACAAATATGTAACTTTTTAATTTAAAAGAGTACAAGGAAGGGGAAAATTCCTAGGATATGTCAGAGATGAGTAGAAATTATTTGCTTTAAAGGTCTCTTTGAGAAGGTTATCTTTCATTTGAATTATGTATGAGAAAAAGGAGACAGCATTCCAGGCAAATATTAAAAATCACATGAAAACTCCTAAGATACAAAAAAATTTATGTGTTTGAGAATTGAAAGGAAACCCATGTTTATGGAGCCTGGACACCAAAGGGGAGAGAGATTTTAAAGGATTGGATATAAATGAATTAGATCATGCAGGGACTTTTAGGCTATGGTCAAGAGTTTGAAAAATTTTATAGGGAAATGGGAAGCCATTGAAGGGGTTTAAGTGGAAGAACAGACGATAGCTCTGGACGCTTTGCAAAGGACTGACAACAGTTAAGTGAAACAGAAGCAGGGTAGCCAGCAAACAGGTTACTGCAAATAGTACAGGCAGAAGGTGATCTGCTTTCCATCTGACTTTTAATCCTTTCTTCCCTATTTTTCCCCCACCCTACCCCCTTTAAAGATTCTTCTCTTGCCTTGAATGCCTAGCCTCAGCTCTCAAATCATGTATTAGACTTACATGTATTAAATATAGCCTTCGGGACAAGCAGCACTGACCTCATGCTGTGTTAGCGGAGTGTTCAGTGTCAGGATACCATTTGTAGAGGTCCTAGTGAGGAGTGTGGAAAAGTCAAGGTAAACAACACGAGAAGCCGAGGGCCACCAAGACAGCCAGATTTGAGTACAAGAAAGACAAAGTCCAAATACCAAATTAAGAGATCAGAAGTTGGGTAGTCAAATCTTATAAAGCTTACAATATGAAACATGCATTGTTTACTGTTCTCCCTTGCAGTGCCCATTAAATGAGAGTTTAGAATATTAAAGTCAATGCCTTTAATGTGAATGTATAAAAGTACTGTGGTGGGAAAAAAAAGAACAGCAGTAAAATAAATAAATGAATAAATACATAAATGAAAAAATACATTAAAAAATCAATAATCCTGGAATACCCTCACATCCTTCCCCATGTGCCATCTGTATGCCTAACTGCTCCTTCATTGCTGGCCAACCTTCAATGACCTGCCCTCTGGATAGTTCTAGGTTTTAATCATTTCAAATATGAACTGCTCCACTGACAACAAAACTCCTATTCAACCAACAAGGAACTGAACTATGACTGAAAAGGAAGGGTAGAGTCAGAATATAGAGGATCTTGAAAGCAGGACCAGTGAAAACAGAATTTATATAGCATACAGAGGACCACTTCTGAGTTTTGTGCAAGAAAATGACACTCAAAATATTTTTAAAGGAAAGCAAGAAGAGATAAGTTGTTTATTAAATACCTAATCTATGCCAGGCACTGCACATATATACCCTCATCTATTCTTGGGAACTGTCTAATAATTGCAGGTATTATCTTCCTTTTACAGAAAAGACAACTATCTTAGTTTGCCAGAGCTGCTGTCACAAATACCACATAAAGTGTTTTGGCTTAACAACTGGAATGTATTGGCTCACATATTTGAGGCTAGAAGACGCACAAATTCAAGATATCAATGAAGCATGCTTTCTCTATGAGACTGTGACATTCTGGTGCTGGCTGCTGGCAGTCCTTGGAGTTCCTTGGCTTGTCTCTCTACCTCTCCTCTCATGGCAATATCCTCTCCTTTTGTCTGCTCTTCTGGTTATCTCTGACTTCTGACTTCTTCCTGTATGGCCTTCCCCAGCTCCTGGCTTCCAGTTTCTTCTCTTTTTAAGGCCTCCAGTAATATGGATTAAGACCCACCATCATTCAGTTGGGACATACATACCTTAACTAAAAATAACATCTTAAAGAGGTCCTATTTGCAAACGGGTTCACACCCAGAGGGATTCAGATTAAGAGTAAGAACATGTCCCTATTGGGGTACATTATTCAATCTACCACAACACTTGAATCTCAAATTCATTAAATAATGTCTAAGTTCATAGTAAATGGAGGTACTTATTTATTTCTACATCAATCCTAAGCGTAACTAATACCAATAACAAAGGATTGATTGTCTTACATCTGGAAGCCAATTGCCTACCCCTAATGATTACTTTACTTACATTCATTTCTGAAGCCTGCCCAACCAGGAAGTTATAAAAATACAGCAAGTTTTGTCATAAAATTTTTAACACAGAAAACACATTCAGGTAGCTTAATGCCATTACAGTTTTTGTCACTTTTGATGACATAAAGAAAGGAACCAAATCTAGTGAAAATAAAGGTATGAAGAAGAACCAATGAGTAGAATAATATTGAAGAAGGAAAAAACTTTCACCAATTAAATTAAGATAAATATCCAATAAAGAAAACCCTTCCTTAAAGCAGATTGATTATGATCATATCTGTAATTATGTCAGTGGAGGCAGGAACTATAAGCATATTTGTAGAGCTGTGTTTAGTACAAAATGATAACTGTGGTTGGGGATAAGCTGAGTCATTATCTATCCAGTGTGTCAAGATGACAAAAGAACAATTCCAAGTGTGACACTTTAGAATTATTTAATGACTATGTTTTCATAATCGCTGAAGGTACTTTGTCTCCATGTTAAACTGCTCTTTACTTGCAGAGTTGTCTTCAATATTTAAACTAAGTCTTCTCTACTCAACCCAAGCCCAACTTAATCAACTGGGAGTGACTGGTAGGAATAGACTCCTTCTTTCAATTATAGTATTTCTTTCCTACCTGTAAGTATTATTCTGCTTCTCTGTTATTTTTTCTCCAGTCTGAACATGCCTAGTTCCTTAGGATTTCCTTATAGAACTCATTTTTTTCCAACTTTTTTAGCACTTTTCTTGCCCTCTTCTGAACTCATTCCAAATTATTTATGATTTTCTTTCAACTGGGAAATAAGTACTGAACACAGTTATCCAGTTGAGGCCTAAAGAATGCTGGTAGATCAAAATAATTCTCTCTCATTTCATCTATGCTCTCCCTATTAATATACCCCAATGTGGTATCTGAGATTTTATATGACACCATGATAAAGTTGACTTATACTCCATTTATCATTCATTATAGCTTACATCTCCATCCCCATGGAACAATTGGTTGTGCAGTTTACATTTGTTTTTATTTTATCCCATTTTATCGATTTCAGCACCACATCTTATTTATCAAGATGGCTATTTGCCATACTAATGTCCAATTTGCCTCCAGTTATACATGATCCCCCAAGTTCTTAACTGTGTAAATGATTAGCACACTTTCTGCTTTATCTCCTCCAATCTCCAAATACACAGATGTATGTTTTGTTTTCTTTAGTTTTATTTGACTGGCAAGTTATGTTGGGATTTAAAATATTTCCTTTACTGCTTATACTAATGACCTCAAAAACTATGATTTATTGAGTACTGACTATACTGCAGAAATTGTTTGTCATTATATTAATTCTTACAAAATTATTCTTGAGGTCTGGTTAACCCAATTTTATAGGTTGGAGGGAAGAATATGAGGGTATATGTCCAGTGATTTTTTTAAGTACATAACTAGGAAGAAAAGGAACTGGAACTGAACTTGGTCTGTTTGAACTTACAATCATGCTTTGCCCAGCGCACCAGGAAATAATGCAGTTCAATTCACACTCAACAGTTTGCTGTACCAACAGACATTTAACTCATTCTGCTCTTACTAGACACTACTTAATGAAGGTCATAGCAAGTGGTCTTCTTTTAGAAGGATAGTGCTATGAATGAGGAGGCCATTGCTCTTGGGGACAGAAATGATATCAGCAACAAAATTACTTTTCAGTGTATGAAATCCATGGTATCACAAAGCCTGCTGAGTAGAGTTGATCACAGGTTGTGCCCCAATCCCATTTTTCAAAATTAAAAATGCATCCCAACTAAGGCAATATGATAATTAACTTAACTTCTATTTGTTTCCTTATTTCAAAGTAACTTAACCCAAATACTACCCATCCAAATCACTGGCCTAAATCAATTGGTTACTAAATGAGGTGCTAAACCTCTGTAGGATATTTTATATTTTCCTAAGGGATGCTGTAGATTTTAGTATACTAGAATTAAGAAAGCATAATGCTTGTTTAATTAAGGCTTTAGGAGCTGACTGTGTGACTTGCCCACATAACAACTTAGCCCTGGTCTTTTCAAACCAAAGTGCACATATGCTCACTTAACTAGTCAATGCAGAACTACTTCAGGGAATGGGTACTTAGGCATTTTTTTTTTTTTTTTTTTGCAAAGTGGGCTTGCTCTTCTAGGATAGTTGCCTAGAAATGGGTTTCTCTTAGTGTCAGCATATATTTCAGGCTTACCTTGAAAGCATAATAGGTGAAAGAATGTGTCAGAAAGATTTGGTTTTCAATAGACAGATGAGAAAATGATCTACTAAATATAGCTTCTTTCTGTTAGACCAATTCAGACTACATTGTGTTATGAATTCAGATTTTGTTAACTATATACAACATTTGCTGGTGTAAGATAAAGACCCTCCTCAGTTCTTGATCATTGCCAATGTACTTGAGAAGTAGGAGGAGACCAAAGAGTGAAATAGCCAGCTTTAAGGTTCTGTCTGAGAAGAGAACTGCTTGGCTGGGACCCATACCTTGTCCTTTGAGGGTGAGTGTAGGTTATGGGCAGATACACCCTTGTGTTGGGGGAAGCTGCTGTTCCCCAAAGACTTGGGAGTAGCCTTCATGTGAAATGAGATATTGCAAAGGCACAACAGAAGGGGGCAGGGAGGATCATTTGCCTTGCATTTATTTTCTGCACACACCCACCCTGATTTTTTTCTCACTGCATAAGGTTTGTTCTTAATAAGAATAAATTAAATAAAAAAAAAAAAAACACGTCAAAGTAGATATTGAAAGTTTCTTCATATTGAAAATTTTCATTTATATTAAACATATTAAAATAGGTTCCCAAAAGGTAGACTATGAGAGTCTTTCTGAGTGAAAAATAGATCTTCATCTAAAAATGTTTGGTAGCACTGAGTCTTGACTTTAATTGTATATTACTGTTTGCATAAATTTTCCTGAGCTTTATCCTTT
>JAQZBX010003945.1:0-62696 GCA_029593785.1 Cabassous unicinctus
CATATCAAATCAGAGATCTAACCTCAAAAATGAAGAGCAAAATAAACCCAAAGCAGAAAGAAGGAAATAAATATTAGAAAATAAATGAAGTAGAGAATAATAATAATAAAAAAAAACCAATAGAATCAACAAAACCAAATGCCATTTCTTTGAAAAGATCAATAAAATTGACAAATCATTAGTTAGACTCACAAAGAAAAAGAGAGAGAGGGCACAAATAACTAAAATAAAAAATGAAAGAGGGGTCATTATTACTGACCCCACTGGAAAAAAAAGGACTATAAGAAGATACTGTGACCAACTGTATGCCAACAAATTAGATAACCTAGATGAAATGGAAAAGTTCCTAGAAACACACAAACTACCTACTGTGACTCAAGAGGAAATAGAAGATTTCAACAAAGCAAAAACCAGTAAAGATTGAATCAATCATCAAAAACCTCCCAAGATGGAAAAGCCCAGAACCAGATAACTTCACAGGTGAATTTTACCAAATATTCCAAGAAGAATTAACACCAACCATGCTCATTCTTTTCCAAAAAATTGAAGTTAGGGAACACTCTCTAAGTTATTCTATGAGATCAAGATCACCCCCACACCAAAGACAGATAAAGTTACCACAAGAAAAGAAAATAACAGACGAATATTTCTTACGAATATAGATGTAAAAATTCTCAGCAAAATGCTAGCAAATCAAATCAAACCTCACATTCAAAGAATAATACACCATTAGCAAGTGGAATTTATCCCTGGTATGCAGGAGTGGTTCAATACAAGAAAATCAATCAATGTAATATACCACATTAACAGAATGAAGGGAAAAAACCATGTGATCAACTAAATTGATGCATAAAACACACTTGACAAAACCCATCATACCTTCTTGATATAAAACACTTAGAAAACTAGGAATATAAGGAAAGTTCCTCAACATGATAAAGGGCATATATGAAAAACCCACAGCTAACATCATTAATGTTGAAAGACTGAATGCTTTCTCTCTAAGATGAGGTACAAGACAAAGATGCCCATTGCCTCTATTATTCAACATTGTACTGGAAGTTCTGGGCAGAGCAATTAGTTAAGAAAAATGAAATAAGAGCAAATTATAAAGAAACAAGTGAAACTATTTGCATATAACATGGTCCTATAATGAAAATGCTGGAAAAAAAATCACAACAAAGCTACAAGAACTAATAAATGATTTCATTAAAGGGGTTGGGTTCAAGCTCAACACACAGAAATCAGCTAGTGTTTTACTAGTAAGGAACAATGTGAAGCAGAAATCAGGAAAAAAATCTATTTAAATAGCAACTGAAAGAATAAAATATCTAGGAATAAATCTAACCTAGGATGTAAAGGTCTTGTATACAGAAAACTATAAAACATTGCTAAAATACATCAATGAAGATCTAAATAAATGGAAGGGCATTCCACATTCATGATTGAAAGGTGAAATATTGTTAAGATGTCAATTCTACCCAAAGCAATGTCCATGCCTAATCAAAATTTCAGCACCCTTCTTTGCAGAAATAAAAAAGCCAATCAAATTTATATGGAAGGATAAGGAGCCCCAAAAAGCCAAAACAATCTCGAAAAGAAGAACGAAATTGGAGGGCCCATACTTCCTGATGTTAAAACTTATTACAAAGCATGGTACTGGTACAAAGGCAGATATACAGACCAATGGAATTGATTTTATAGTTCAGAAACTAAACCTCACTTTTATGGCCAACTGATTTTTGACAAGAGTGTCAAGTCCACTCAATGGGAAAGAATAGTCTCTTCAACAAATGGTACTGAGAAAACTGGATGTCCATATGTAAAAGAATGAAGGTGGACCCTTACCTCACATTATATAAAGTAACTTAAAATGGATTGCAAACTTAAATTTAAGAATAAGAACTATTAAACTTCTAGAAGAAAAAAAGGGAAACATCTTTAGGACCTTGTGTTAGGCAATGGTTTCTTAGACTTTACACCCAAAGCACAAGCAACAAAATTAAAAACAAAATAGATATATAGGATCTCATAAAAATTAAAATCTTTTGTGATTGAAAGGACTTTATCATGAAAGTAAAGAGACAACCAATAGAATGGGAAAAATATTTGGAAGCCAGATATGCGATAAAGGTTTAATTTCCAGAACGCACAAACTAACCCTACAAATCAACAACAAAAAGTCAAACAACCTAATTTTTAAAAAATGGGCAAAAGACTTAAATAGACATTTCTTCAAAGAAGATATACAAATGGCCAAATAGCACATTAAAAGGTGCTCAAAATCAGCAGTATTAGGAAAATGCAAATAAAAATCACAATGAGATTCCATTAGAATGGCTAGTATTTTTTAAAAAAGGGAAAATTAAAAGTGTTGGAGAGGGTGTGGAGAATAAGAACACTCATTTATTGTTGGTGGAAATGTAAAATGGTACAGACACAGTGGAAGATAATTTGGCAGTTCCTCAGAAAGTTAACTATAGAATTACCATATGACCTGGCAATCCCACTTCTAGGTATCTACCCAAAATAATTGAAAGCAGGGACTTGAACAAATATTTGGATACTGATGTTCATAGAGGCATTATTCACAATTGCCAAAAGATGGAAGCAATCCATGTGTCCATCAACCCATGAATGGTTAAACAGATGTGGTCTATATGCAATGAGATATTATTCAGCCATAAAAAGGAATGAGATCCTGCTACATGTGACAACATGGATGAATCTTGAAGACATCATGTTGAGTGAAATAAGTCAGATACAAAAGAACAAATATTTTATGATCTCACTGATTTGAAATAATTAGAATAAGCAAATTCATAGAGTCAGAAACCAGAATATAGTTTACCGGGGGCTGGGATGGGGAGAGGAAATGGTGAGTAAATGCTTAAATTGTACAGAATTTCTATTTGGTTGATAGAAAAATTATGGTAAAGGGATGGTGGTGATGGTAGCACAACATTGTGAATGTAATTAACAGCACTGAATTATATATTTAAATGTGGTTTAAAGAGAAAAGTTTAAGTTGCATATATCTTATTACAATAACAATTTAAAAAAACCAACATAGGGCACAGTGAACCCTGATGTAAACCATGGATTATAGTTAATAGTACAATTACAATAATATTCTTTCATCAATTGTAACAAATATACAACACTAATGCAAGGTGTTAATAACATAATAATAGGGTAGTTTATGGGAACTCTGTATTTTATGCATGATTTTTCTCTAAACCTACAACTTCTCTAATTAAAAAAAGTAACCAAGCACTGTAATAAGGAGAAATTACAGTTAAAATAAAAATATAAATTAAATGACATTGAAGTGGATAGTAGTTAAAATAGGAGAAATAAAATCAAATTGGGACTGCCTATAGTATTCAGGTTTATTGTTTATCCATATTTTATGGGTTATTTTAGGATAAATACTATTGATTGGTGTCACAGGATCAATCAGAGACATTGATTAATAAAGTCTAATTTTTGTCAGCAATTGATCTATGCAAACTGTTAGTAGTAAATTCTAAAGTTATAGAGAAGATTGTATTGTTTAGATGCTATGGATCATTATTTAGAGAAATAAAATTCTAACTCTTCCGTATAAAATAATAGGAATACACTGCTTTCTTTTTTTTTTCTTTTTATGAAGGTAATACTTTAACATCTTCTATATCATTGTTCTTATTGATAATATATCCAGATTTATTTCAATGTTATTATATTTTCATTTACTATTTATACAGGTAATAGATTTGGATAAAAATGATTAAGCATAAAGAGAAAGATTTTTAGGTGGTATATATATTGCTAGAACAAAAATTAAAAAAACAACAACCATAGGACTGTACAGTGAGAACAGTAAACCCTAATGTAAACTATGGACTATAGCTAATAGTACATTAAAATAATTGTATATCATCAAATGTAACAAAGTTACCACACTAATGCAAAATGTTAGAAATAGTGGCAGGTATATGGAAACTATGTATTTTGTGCATGATCTTTCTGTAAATCTGCACCTTTTCTAATTAAAAAAAATAATTCAAAAAAAGAGAGTGAAATGTCTCCCTCCCATCCTTAACTCTATCCTTTCAGTCCCTGCTTATAGGCGTCTATTGTAATTAGTACATAAGCACATACAAAAAATTAATCTAATATTTGCTTGCAGATTGAACATTGGGATTTTGGCCTGGACAAGTAAAAGTGTGGTTTTTCCATGAACTGAAATGGGTGAAACTTCAGGTAGAGCAGATTTGCGGCAAAGGTTTAGGAATTCTGTTTCGTACATTCGTATTTCAGATTTCTATGAGATATCCAAGAAGCTAGGCTAAGTCGGCAGCCTGGAGTTCCGCATAGAAAGTCAGGTGGGAGACATATGTATGAAAGTCACCAGTGATTAAATCAGACCGTATGAGATCACCAGGAAAGTGAAGAAGAGAACCAAGCACTGAGCCATGGGTATTACAATGTTAAGCATTTTGGGTATGAAAAGCAAATGATAAAGGACACTGTCTTAGCTTGCCAATGCAAAATACCAGAAATCTGTTAGCTTTCATAATGGGGATTTATTTGGGGTAAAAGATTACAATTTCAAGGCCTGAAAAGTCTAAGTCAAGGCACCATAAGAGGTGCTTTCTCACCAAAGTCAGCTGCCATGGGTTGAAGCAAGTTGGCAGGCGATATCTGCCTGGTCTCTTCTTCCCCCCCTGGCTTCCATTCTCAGGCCCAGCTGCTCTGCTTTATTCCCGATTTTATCTGCAAGCTGGCAAAGGGCTTGTCTCTTAGGGTTTATCAGTCTCAGCTGTTCTACTCTCTTCCCGTTTCAGGCAAATGGCTCATCTCTCCCCGGGGCCTCAGCCATTTGAGCCTTCTCCTTTTTGTCACATGGCAGGATCAAAATTGACAGAGCTCTCTCTTCCTATGTCTGGCTCAGTCAGTCTTTCTCTGTGTTTCTGTTTATATCAGACCCAGAAAGGGGGGCAGAAACCCAGCCTGAGTTATGCCTTACTGATGTAGCCTAATCAAAAGCCCTAAAGCAACCTTATCAAGTAATCCAATCAAAGACCCCTCAGTTGAATTTAATGCAATCAAAGGGACAGATTAATGCAACCAGAGGAACAGATTAGTTTACAAACAATCTTTCTTTTTTTGGGATTCATAAAATAATCTCAAACTGCCAGAGACACTAAGAAGGAGAGGTCAAGTGTTTGGAAAATATTAGTAGAATGTTATTTTGGAAGCCAAGTAAAGAAATAATTGAAGGAGAAAGGAATGATGAGTTGGATCAAATGCTGCTGATAGGTCAGATACGATAGCCAACACAATATAATCATTTAATTCAGCAACACTGAAGTCTTAGTGATCTTGACAAAAGTAAGTTTAATGCCATCATGATTGCAAAAGTCATACTAGAACAGGATCAAGAGAGAATGGAAGAAGTAGAAGTAGAGACACCAAGTACAGATAATTCTTGTTATAATAGCATCTGTTTCTACTTCTAAGTTTTAGGAGAATTAGTTTTTACTTTAGGTGAACCATTGGCCTGTTGAGAGTGATGAGCTGATAATGGGACTCTACTCCTTTCTTTAAAGTGTCTATCTTTAGAGAAGTTTCTGCATCAAGAGCTGTCTTCTGTAAGTAGCCTCTGTCAGGCTGGCCTTCTCTCCAGCCAGACTGTCTCCTATGGAAGATACAGCCAGCTACTTAAGGGGACAACCCTATATTCCCCAATCTCTTAGGATTGCCACAGTTTGCTTTCAGAGACACAGTGCTACTTCATCCACAAGATATAATGTGATTCTACCCTCACTGACATTTTAATTTAGTTATATCTGCTTCATAGCTAGTAATTTCTTGGCATGGGTAGCATAACAATGTTGTTCTTTCCTCCGTGCCCAATGGTGATGTAAATTTTTCTACTATTTTAATAATTTTGGGTTATTTCAGCTTATTGTCTAGGAGGTAGAGATAAAGGGAGGGATGATCATTTGTGTTCACATCATGTTTTCCTGGAAGTTTGACTCTTGTTAAATGATATTCTAGCTATTTACCAGCTAAGTTACTAAACTCTTATATATGCCTCAGTTTCTTTATCCATAAAAGAATGATGAAATATAAAGGGTTAATGTGAATATTGCAGTGCTTGGCATAGGTTACATTCTATTCAAGTTTCTGCCATTAATGAAAGCAAACAAGGATTAAAGGATATATGAGCATTACTGTCCATTATCGAAAATCCTAAAGGCATCGTTATGCACTTGGGCAGACAGGTTGATTGATCATATGACGCAAAAAAAGTTTTTCTTATATCTAAGAAGTATTGGGAGGATATAGGAAGAGGTGCATATTATTGCCAAGATTTAAGGAAATTAGTTCTGGAAAAAGTCACAAAATTTTTCTATGAATAGCACACCTTACAAATCATATTGTGAAGGTTAAAAACATAATAGCAGAATACCAAGGGGCATACTGCTCTTGGATTCTGTGATTAAATGAAACATTTTTGTGTAGCCTCTAAAATTAATTTAGAGTACTGCCAACATCCTTAACGCATATGCCAGTATAATGTAAGGTCACAAGCTTTAAAGATAACAATCAGCACCCAATCCAATTTCTTCATGCTGGCTGCAATTTAGTTGTTTTTCCTTTAAGAACTGTTCTAATTCATGGAATTAATAAGCAAAGCTTAGTTTTTAAGCCTTCTTGCCTTACAAATTATATTGCAGCTTTGTGGTGAATATAGAATATGAGGAGCTCTTTTTTGTTGTTTTTGAAATTGAGAATTTTAGATAAACAAACATTATGCTGTGCCTTTTAGTGTGTAAATTCATTAACTTATAATAACAAAAAGAAATGTAATTTCTATTTTATTCAATATATTAATTAATTTTCTAATGTATATTTAGGAGAATATGATTTTGTTTTTAATGTCATCAAGATCATCAAATAGTTTTAAAATCAGAAGCAAAACTATGTGTTCTATTGTTGATCTCCATATGTTAGCAGACCATTAGTTGTGAGATTCTGATATATTTTCAGTAATTTCTCTTTTAAAGTTTCAAAATACTTTTATGTGAAAAGGTTTGGAAATAGTAAATACAAAAGTGGAGAAAGAATGGGGATTCATTCTTTAATGTACTCAGCAAATATTTACTGACTGGTTACTCTTTGAAAGTGACTATACTGTAAAAATGAACTTACTTTCTTAGAGGAAAGCCAATAAATAGCAAAATAAAACAATTTAAAACTTGTAATGGCATAGGAAGCACTTGGTACTATGGGAGAAGAAAGGACTGGGACCCAGACAAAGGAAGGAGGTAATTGTGGGTGCTTAGAGGTGGCTTTCTAGGTATCTGTGCTGCAAATTAAATGTGAAGAACTTGGGAATGACATTCCAGAGAAAAAGCATAGCATTTGCAAAAGCTTGGAGACTTGAGGAATTTGGGCAGGGTTGGAACAAAGGATAAGAGGTGGGAGTAGATAAAGAGTTGAGGCTGTAGGGATAGAACCCTGATCAAGAGAAGTGTCTTTAGTTGCAAGGAGTCTGTTTTGAATCCTTGTCGGGTAAGGGTTAATTTGTCCATGTCTGACTACCCAGAGAGAGGCTTCCAACAGATATAATGGCATTCTTAGGGCAAAGGAGCTTGATAACTGCCAACAGGTCAGGTAAGAGGAGAACCACCAGGTTGTGATTGGATTCAGCAACATTACATCATTACTGACCTTGAAAAGACTTAAAATAGCTGTTTTGAGGAAAGGTAGATGGAGCAGACCAATGGAATTAGAAGGCTCTCTAGGCTGTATTGAGAGTCTAAATACAATTGTGGTTGACTGCCATCACAGAAAAGGCTTTATAAATGTGGACTTTATGGATGGAGGGTAAAAAGCATCCTTGAATGATCATCTAAATCTTTCTAATTAAGAATGCTTCTCAAGGGGTTTCCCTGGGGTTTTGAGCAGATGAGCTTTAATCAGGGCATAGCGAGCTATATCCCTAGAATTCAGAAGCAATGTCAAAAAATGTCACCATTTGATATGGAATGTAATCATCATCTTCAGAAAACTCAAGTGTTTATCCATCTTCAGAGGTAACCCACAGGAAGAAATGGGTTGTGAAAGTTCTGCTGAGGCCACTAATATGGTTCACAATTACTCTCAAGTGTCTACTCTGTCTCCCAAAACTCATCAAGTAATTAGTGTAGGGTAAATTGGAGACTAATGAGTTGTAACATGTCTGATAAATTAGTGCCAAGACACCAAGACAGAAACTTAAACACATAAATGTTAGAGGTGAAAGGTGAATGTATGTTAAGTGGAAGTCTTTAAAGTAGGTTGTGTGTTGTGTGTATTCCATAGGTACACAAAAGGGCCAGTACAAAAGTTAAACAAAATACTCTCCTTGTAAACACACATCAGCATATGTATGTGTTTATTTTTATCTTAAAATGAAAGAAGAAATTACTAACCTTTACTACCATTTATACAGACATTGACATGGGCTTCAGAGTTGGCTCATGATCAGAGTGGAAGCACTCTGTGGGAAGAGCTATCTCCTGTAAGGAGAGTAGGAGCTCTGCACTATCAAGGTGTTGGCAATGGCATTCTTCTCTCCTTCACTTTCACCATATTGCACACATTACTGTTAACTCATGAAGAGTCATTCAGAACAGGCCAAGGACAAATAGAACTGTTCAAAGATTAGGAATGCAAAGGAGCAAATGCGTTGAGGAAGCTATGAACTGTCTGATTCTAAGAAAATGTAGAGAGAATGTGGATAAGTGGGGAGAGGAGATGAAGTGGAGATCCAATTGTAAACATTGCGGTATTCATATGAAGGTATACTTTCCATCACTTTATTTCTCCCTTTTCCCTTCTTTCCATTTAAGCAGCTACTAGGCTCGGTGCTCATTGTTTCACAGGAGAGCTATGCCAGGGAATAGATAGGGTAGGGCCTATAGGTCCTTCTAGGTTTTATTTCCAGAATCTAGATGCACCAATAAGGAGAATGTTTTGGAAAAAACATGTCTTGAGACAAGCAGAAGGGATCATGTGGCTCCCAGCTATAACCCCAAGATCAAGAGGGATACCTTTCAACAGTGAAGAGAAGGGGGAAAGAGAGAAACAGAGAGAGAAAGAAAAAGAGAGACAGACAGAGACACAAAGACAGAAAGACAGAGAGAGACAGAAAGAGATGTAGGGAGATGCACAGAGACAGAGAGAGACCCACACAGAGACAGAAAGAAACAGAGATGTTGGTGCATCTGGTGAACAGTATAGCATCTGACAAGGGCTCTATAGAGTCTCCAGGCACAAGTGTGAAGTACTTGTCTAGGAAGATGGCACCATGGGAAATTTCTCCAAAGAATTCTGTTTCATGTGGCACAGATTTGTGGTGAGTCACTTATAGGGTAACCAAGCCAACTAGGATGATGGACACCTCATTGTCAAACTGACAGAGCAAAGTCCAAGAACCCGATGGTCCCCTTTCTCCCACTCTTGCCTCAGCACTACGTAAGACCCTGGTACTATAATAAAAACCCTAGAAGGTGAATGTGAGGATTGGTGGTGACCTCAAAAGGGCCTGATATTTTCCCAGAATGACAAAATATAGACAGAAATTAACTTGAGTTACAGAAAAATAAGTTGAGCTTGAGACACGTATACATTGTATACGTGTATATATAAAGATGTTGGACTTAATCTAGAATAGAAAGTGATAGAGAACCATTATAGGGCTCTAACTGCAGAAGTTGAAAATCATATTTTTTATTGGAAGATTAACATGGAGAATATATTAGAGACGAAATATAGCAAAACATGTATGCTGATGATGAGTGGAAAGGCACATTCTATATGGTAAATTAACAAATTGGGGTTTTACTTTAAAATCTTCTTGATGTTTTTTATTATTTAATAAAACAATGTCAAGATTCAGAATCATCAACCCTGAGAAGCACATCCTTACCTGTGGGGACTCTACTCAGAAGCAGATCTTCCAATAAACTCAACATAATTAGCTAGCCTAACTCCCTTGTAGTAGCTGGGAGTTTGGAGAGAGGATGAAACCTCATCCATATAATGTCTAGTAATAGAACCCCTTCTAACAGAGCACAAGGGGATGGTTATTTGAGATCACGTCAAGTCTGTGAGAGCAGCATTAGTGGGAAGCAGCAGTTTTTTATCTGGTGCTAGAATTATACATTCAAGCTAGGGCCCTATCTTTTCTCCTACCCAAATCTAAGAGTTAACAAAAAGGCAATTAAATTTCAAAAAGAAGGCTGAGAATATAAGCACCCCAATAGTACCCACTTAGATTATTGGTTCTTAATAATATAGAATTGACAATAGTTAATTTTATTCCTTCCTTCCCTTCTTCTATAAATATCCAAGTTTCAGGTCCCAGTTTCCAAGAAAACAAAAACCTCTGTCCTCATACAGCATTATGTTAAACTGGGAGAAACAGATAATAAACACATACATACATAAAATATGTTATGTCAGAAGGTGAGAGTGTTCTGGAAAAGAATGAACAAGGAAAGAGGTAGATAAGGTGCTACCTGGTAAAGATGTAGAGCTGCAATTTTAAATATGATGGTGGGGTGGGGGAAGTGAGGAGGGGCCATTAAGATATCTGTGGGAAGATTATTCAGACAAAAGGAATATAATTATAAATATTCTAAGACAGGCCTGTAGTATCTGATGGACAGCAAGGGGACAAGTGTGGCTAGAATAGTGAGTAGTAGGACACAAAGTAACTGAGGGACAAGACGTGGTAGGGCCATGTAGGCCATTGTGAAGTCTTTGGCTTTCGCTCCAAATGGGGTAGGAAGCTATTGGTATATTTAGGACAGAGTTGCAATGTCTTACCTTTTTTAAGAATCACTCTGTGAGGTATGAAATACAGGGTGTCAAGGTTAACTCCAATGTTTTTCTCCCCCACCAAGCAATTGGAAGGAGGCATTGCCAGTTGACAGAGATGGCAAAGACCCTGGAATTGCAGTTTGGGGCAACATCAGGGTTAGTTTTGGGACTTATTTTGCTTGTGACAACCATTATATAGTCAAATAAAAATATCTAGCAGGGATTTGGATAAATAATCTGAGTTCAGGCATGAAGTCTGTGCTGGAGAAAATAATGAGGCATTGTCTGCATCTAGATGGTATTTAATGCCATGAAACTGGAAGAGGTCTCCTAGGGAGTGAGTTCAGTCAGAGGAGAGGTCTGAGGACTGACCTGGAGTCACACTAATTTAGTGGTTGGGAAGATAAGAAAAACCAGCAAAGAATACTGAGAAATAAGAGCCAATGATTTAAGGGAAAAACTAATGGTTTGGTGCTCTTTAAGCCACGTGAAAAAAGTGTGGGGATTATTGGCCAGGCTAAGCACTGCTGATAAGTCAAATAAATTGAGGAATTAAAATTGGATTTAAAAGTTCATTTGTGGCATAGACAAGAACAATTTTGGTGGAGTGGTAGATAGGAGCTAAAGCCTAAATAGAGTAAATTTAAAAGAGGATGGGAGGAGGGACTGGAGGCAAAAGTATAAACAAAAAGGGAGGATAGGCAGAAATCTACTGCAGTATCTGGAAGGGTATCTGTGGTTAAGGGAAGATTATTATTATTTTAAGATAGGAAAACCTATAGAATATTAAGGGGTGATGGGAATGATTGAGTAGAGTGGAAAAAATTGATAACACAGTACAGAGAGAGGGAATTTCTAGATAAAGAAGAATAGGATCTGGTGCATAATTGTAGGGGTTGCCTGAGTGCTAAGCAAACATGGCCAGATTCTCAAAAGCAGCAGCAGGGAGAGCCGAGTATAAGAACCCAGGTGTAGGTGGGTGGATGGATGTGGTGGTGGCAGCTGGTGGACATTTTTCCTGGTTGCTTCTGTTTTCTCTGTGGAATAGGAAACAATGCCATGTGCTGAAAATGAGTGTGGGCAAGGAGATATGGGGCATTTGAGGAAAGCAAAGGGATGAAATAGCGTTCTAGGGCTTGAAGTCAGCAGGCAGGGAGTGAAGAGAGTCAGCTGCATGTGTTTCTCCAGCCAGAGCAGTTGGAGAGGTTGATTTTGGGTTGGACTTAGGGTTTGAGCAAGAAGAAAGGCAAATGACTTGAGGATATCTGCAAGGGTATTATTTTAATGATGAACCCTAGAACTCAAGCTTGGTAAGGAGGAAAGTGAGTAGAGCAGGTGGGAAGAACACAGAAATAACATTAGGATAAGTAGATTAGAGGTCCCTGTTTAATCAAATAATTTTAGTTGTTGGTGTACTGGAGGGAGTTAGTGGGATACATAGGTCTTAGATAGTGTGATATATTTTCCACCCTGTAAGAGTAAGTTTTTCTGCTCTTGGAAGGAAAACAAATTTTATATATTAAAAGCAAAAATGGCTTGCATGTAAAGCAATTTCTTTGAGCAAATCCTTTGAAGCAAGTAAATTTACTTTGCAAATTGTCTTATAATAAATAAATCTCGGGAAAGAATGGAAGAAAATAAACACTGTGTATACATTATATGTCAATAGATATGCTAAGCATTTTCTCATAATTATCTCGTTTAATCTTCACAACTCTTAGCTTTAAGAATTAGTCCTTAGATATGGATGAAGAAAGTAAATCTTTACAGTTTTTAAAACTGTATTTAATCACTTTGATTTTAGGGCTGTTGTAGTAAAATTTGTCATCAGGATTTATGTAAAAGTCTTCTAGTATTACAGTCTTTCTGATCTTTTAAGATTGGTTTAACATACAGAATCTCATTAATTTCATCCTTATGGTAAATTTGAATTGGCAACAAACCCATGTTAAGTGCTGATGTTAGTGATTCCAAACAATGTATAGCTGGGAGAAACATTTGAGAGTGTTGAAATAGCATCTTGACTACCCAGACATTTGTTGCTTGACAATAAATCATTTAAATATCTATTAATCCAAGTTAGTATTAATGGAGTCCTCTTCATTGTCATTGTTCACTGGAATATGGAACTATTTTTGCAAGGCAGAATGCTTCCTGTAAAATTGGCAGATCAAACTTATTGACAACTTTATCTTCTGTGGTGTGAACAAGGCCATATTAAATTTTCCAAAAGATATTTTCTTAATAAGTATTTTACATCGAAGACAGCCATTGTGCAGATCATTTTTACTCCAGGGAGGGACACTGCCAACATCCTGTAGAGGCATTTTAAAATGTTAGTACAATGACTAGTGACCTCCAACTGTTAACCAAAGAATATACCAGTAAGAACCTAACTAGCAGGTTTGCTGAAAGAGCTCTTTACTTGAAGCTCCATATTTTAATAGAGTTAGTTACTTTAATATGCAATTTATCTCCTCTTAAAATATTTTTCCACCCATCTCTAAATATGCTATATCAAGGTTACTTTCATTCTAACGACACGCTGTAAATTCACTTGATAGGTGTAGAGGAAAAAATGTATTTAACCTGACCCTAAGATAGTAATTACTTTGCAGCAAGGATTGTATTTTTTCATTTCAATTTTATAGCAATAGCCAATTTAAAGTGTTACAGCAATATTATCTTATAGGATTCGGATGATATTAGGTTTGGAAATATAAAAATGCATATGTGTTTTATTTAAAAATCAGTTTTAAGGCTATGTCTTCAATATAAATACCTCTTTGATACAAATTACTTTGTTTTTTTATAAGTACTGCCTAAATAAAATAGATGAATCATGTTACAAAATCAAATTGACTCATGATTGATTGAGATAATGAAATGATACAAATGGTAGAGTTAGGTTCCAGAGATTCACTAAAGTGAATTCACATTAATTAAATCATACACCAGCCGCCTTTTGTTATAGTTTAAAGTATGCACTAGGTTATTTTCATTCTTTGAAGATTGCCAGAGTTTTTGGATGTGATTGCCAACCCTTGACATTCTCTGGAAAAAATGGTACGTGTTGTATGGATCTGTTCCATGTATTTAAGGATGAGAGTAAACATTTCACTTGCAGATCAACTGATCCCATCCCTTGATATCTGTTCTGCCTTCTTATGTTAAAGAACATTGTCTTTACTGCATAGACCAATGAGTAGAGCTAAAGTCTGGTTAACATCTTGTCAGGGATCACACAGACATGGATGTTGGAATCCTGTATAAACCACTACATTTTTTCTCACTTTGATTACTATTTTTTAGCAAATTGAGAGAAAAAATGCCTTGGCAAACTGCCATATACTCTGCAGAGATTTCATAAGAATTTGAAATGATGTTTGCCAAGTACAAGGCACTGGGTGAATAAGCAGAGTAAAATGCAAAATCTCTAAGAGGAGACTCAAACAGGATTTTATAACTTTATAGCTTTCTGCTTTACTGACTTTGATTTTTAAAATGATTTCCCAAAAGCAATTATTTTTGCTTATCTCTTTCTTTTAAATAACATATTATAAATAGGAAATATAGATACTACATAGCATAGATAAAAGTGAAATTGTGTATCCTCCATAAATTCTAATTAGGAGTGTTTTTGTACTATGTCAGCTTGGCTAAGCTGGAACCACATTTCCCAGAATTCCCTTCCCTGTATGGGTCCAGCTTAAAGTTGGCCACAAGAGAAATTTGCATGAGCTTTGGGCCAGTGAAGCAGCAGTTATCATTCCTTAAAGATCATGAGAATTGGAATCAGGTAAAGGCAGATGCACAGATGCTGATGGGCCCCCGTTTATCCTGATTCTTCTTGTTTGCTCTAGGTTCTGATCTTCTTCCTGACCATTGATCCTACTGAACTTCAGAACTCCAGGCTTGGCCATGAACTCACAGAGGCACTAACCATGAGAAGGCAACAGCTTTCTATATACTTCTATACCAGCTCCATTGCAGCCCACTCCAGCATTTGTTTCCGGATTTCTGCTAAGCTTCGACTTTATCAGTGCCAGTGCTATAGGACAACTGCTTAATGACTTTTGATGATTTTTTAATCATCTTCTAGCTCCCCTTTTTGAATCATTATTTCCCTAATTCCTCCCACAATTGTGAAGTATACTTCCTGTAATAAATCCCTCATTCCATAGTGGTTCTGTTTCCATAATTGAGTCCTGATTGATACATTAGGAATAACTTCATTGGTCTTCATTTGTGCACTTCTTTTCTATTATTATTATTAGTAGTAGTAGTAGAATTATACTTTCTAATCTATACATTCAGTTAGTCAACATTTGGCAGTTATTTTTAAATTCTTAATTATGTGCCAGGCACCTGTTCTAGGCTTTGGACATACTGTTGAGAATAAAACAAAATAGATTCCCTTCCATGATGGATCTTATATTATAAAGGGAGGTGATGGACAGTAAACTGAATAAGTAAAACATAACTATGGTTATATGGTTACAGTACTACAGCTAAAAACAAAACAGGGTAATGGGGATGAAGAGTGTAGAATAGATGGGGGTGGTTAATTTTATATAGGGAAGTTGGGAAAGTGAAGAAAGTGAGAAAGTTATATATTAGCAATGACCTGAAGGAAGTCAGGGAATGAGCCAGATGCATACCTAGGAGAAGCACATTTTGGAAGAAGGTAATATAGAGTACAAGCTCTAAATTGAGAATGGGCCTGGCTTATTCAAAAGTCAGCAAGGAGGATCATGTGGCTGGAGTGAGGAGAGTAGAGAAAGTATTAACAAATGATAGCAAAGAGGGACCTATATCTTGTAGTACCTTGTAGACCTGTTTCAACAACATCATTCAAAGGAGCAGATGTGGAAAAGATGCAAACAGGGATATCGCTTAGTAGATGATTGCAATGACTCAGATAGAAAGAACAGTGGTTTGGTCAGAGAGGTGGCAGTGGTGGTGGTGAGACAGTAATTAGATTCCTTAGATTATAAACATATTTTTTATGATAGAACCAACAGCATTTGATGATAGAAATATGGAGTATAAGAAAAAGAGGAGGCAGATGATGCCATGTGTGATGTTTAGATGCTGAATGGACCCCAGAAAATGATGTCCTTAGAGCTAATCCATTCCTATGGGTATGAACCTATTTTAGGTGGGGATTTTTGATTAGATTACTTCAGTAAGGCATGACTAAGCGTGGGTCTTAATCCTCTTACCAGAGGATAAATGGGATGAATATGGAGAGACAGAGAGAAACTCCCTGAAGCTGAGAGAGAATATCCTGGAATCCAGAAGTTGAACTCAATGGAACAGAAGCATGAAGAGAAACCGCAGAAGCTGAGAGAGGAAGCCACGGAAACCAGGAAGCTAAAAGTGACATGACTGGGAAGAGAAGGGAGGTGCTGCCATGTCCATTCCCATTTGACAGAGTAGTGAAGGATCACTGGCTGCTGGTCTTCAGAGAGAGAGAACGTCACCTGATACCTTAATTTGGACATTTTTCTGAGCTTCAGAACTGTAAGCTTTTAAGTTAATAAATCCCCATTGTAAAAGCCAACCCATTTCTGGTATATTGCTTCCAGCAGCTTTTAGAAAACTAAAAAAAACAAGATTTTGACTTGAGCAACTGGTAGATCAAACTGACATTTAGTGGGATGACAAAGTTTCTGGAAGAGCAGGTTTGGAGGAAGAGGATTTTGGTTTGAGACACATTATATTTAATTTGCCATATAGATGTGCTAATGGAGATGGCATGTAGGAAGTTGGATATCTATGTCTGGAGTTCAGGGGAGAGTTATAAATGTGGGAATCATCAGTTTATAGTCATATAGTCATATCCATAAGACTGGATCAGATCACAAAGATAGAGTTTATAGATAGCAGGAGAAAAGAAAGAGTCTGAGTACTAATCTCTGGTGTAGTCTATGTATTCCAACAATTAGAGACCAGTGAGATAAGGAGGAACCAAAAAGGATGCCAGAAGCAGTGGCCAGTGAGATAAGGGAACAACTCGAAGGGTGTGGTGTGTTGAAATCTGAATAAAATCTTATAGGGAGGAAGGAGTGATCAACTTGGCTAAGGCTGGGGATTACTTCCCCAGAATCCCCTTCCCTGTGTGGGTCTAGTTCCAGTTGGGCAAGAGAGGGACTTGCACAAGATGTGCTGGAGTGAAGAGGAAGAGGAAGCCAATAATCTCAATGATCATCATAGTCAGATGCAGTGATGGACAGATCCTGAGATGCCAGGTAGGTTACAGCTTGCCCCCATTCTCCTTTGTACCACATCCAGCTTGTTTTCCTGACTGATGGCTCTGAACACCAACAGCAAGCTGAAATGTTTAGCTATGGATCTTATATTCCCATACAATTCTCCATGAGCTGCCCCCTTGATGTCTGTCTTCAGCTGCCAAAAGTGCTTCTCAGATATTCCTGCAGGCTCCAACTGGTCCATGTGTATCAGTACCATGGGTGGACAGGTTAGTGACTGTTTCTCTGGTTCTCTGACACCTTCCTTCCAAACCTTCATTTCTCTGTCTCCTCACACATTTAAGCCATATCTAATTCATAAAATAAACCCTTTACTCCCAGAATACAGATAATGACCCTCTTTTCCTGACTGAACTCTGACTGCTTCATCCCTATCCTTCAAAATGTTGTTGATATAAATTAACTGAGGTTTTCTCCTCTTTACTCCCTTTTGTGCTTGTGTGTGTGTTTATACCTACTTATTCTTTTACTGTCATTTTAATGACTTTCAGGAAAGAGTGCAAATAAATATCTTCAATCTGCCTTGTTTAACTAAAAGCCTCTTTCTCCTAAATTTATTCCCACCTCAGGACCTTTTCACTGGCTGTTCTTTCAGCATAAAATGTACCCCACTCCCAATTACACATTACTGAAATATCCCCATAATTGAAATATCAGCTTTAACAAAAAGAGCTCTAAGCAAATATTGGATTCTAGTTACTTGATTGGATTTTTGCAGAGGTGTAGGTTAGCAATTCTGAAACTGTTCTGTGTATTCTAGGATTGAGCATATATGTAAATACATTGTAGATAATAATAAGATTTCTTACTGTTTGAGAAGGGAGCACAAATATGGAAAGGTAATGTTTATAATGAACACTAGTGTTGGATTGAAATTAGAGTGGTCAGATATCAGCAGGAACTCATGGTTTTTAAAATATATAGATAGAGACATAGATATAGATATAAATATAGATATAGAAATAGATATAGAACTTTGGTTTTACACATACACACACACTTCCTTGCTCTGTTCACTGAGATGCCCTAGAAACAATGAAAGATGGACTAGACTTACTGTTATTCTACTATAGACTTATTGTTATTATAGCAACAGAAGGACTTTTATCATTGATGTGGAGGCAATGACCATTGGAGGTTCTAAAGGAAGGAGAGGGAAAAATAGGTGTAATATGGTGGTATTTTGGGGACATTGGAATTGTCCTGCATGACGTTGCAATGACAGAAACAGGCCATTATATATCTTGTCATAACTTACAAAATTGTGTGGGAGAGAGTGTAAACTACAATGTAAACTATAATCCATGCTTAGTGGCAATGCTCCAATATGTGTTCATCAATTATAACAAACGTACCACACTGATGAAGGATGTTGTTAATGTGGGAAAGTGTGGGAGGGGGAGGGGGTAGGGCATATGGGAATCCCCTTTATTTTTTATGTAACATTTATGTAATCTAAGCATCTTTTAAAAAAATTTTTAAAAGCATATAATAAAAAACGATAACATTTATTTTTAAAAAAGCAAAGGACACATTTTCCTATTATAATTGCTAATATAATACGTAATTCCCTCCCTTGCTCTCTCCCTCTTCCTTGCTTCCTTTCTTGTCTCCCCTAATTAGAAAATAAGCACTATGAAAGCAGGGTCTTTGTAGGTCTAGTTTTTCCAGCATGCCTCCTGTACCTGCAACAAGCCTCTTGTTCTGTCTATACAACAGTAAATTATAGTTGAATGGCTTGAATAAATACTACTGAAAAACGGAGTGATTTAGTAATCAAGTTCTTAAGCCCATCTGTTATTCTAACTAATTATTTGACTCTGAGTTCCCTACCACCTTCATCAGTGTCTCTATATTTAACACAATCCGGTGGTGTGTGAACATAATACAATTTGTCTTTACTTGCAGAAATGTTTATTGCCTTCTTAAAATAATCAATAATGTGATTTTGTAAAAAACATAATTTTGAATACAATATATAAAAGACCACATTTATATTAAACTGTCACCATGGTTACAAATAATATCTGCTCTGTTTTCTTTGTAAAATATTTGGCTTTCTTAAAATCTTTATTCTGTAGGCAATATGGTAACCAGAAATAGCATATTGACTGACTTTTGATATCGTATGTTATCTTATCAGTAATCCCTGTTGATTGATGGTCATTATGGTGAATTAGTAGCTCCTAACCAGGACATTTTTTGAAAGCTGGAAGGACTAGGACTCAGTTCCTAATTCTGAAACTTGAGCATAACACCTCTATGCTGTTGGCTCATTTGCTGGAAATCTCTCTAAGCCTGATTTCTGATATGTATAATAATAATTACATTCATGCTTGTTGAAGGATTATATATAAGAAAATGTTAATAAAGTACAAATTATAGATGTAAAAGATGGTATAAGCAGCAGCAGTAATAATATTATTACTAATAATCATTGATCCTATTGATCCTGTAACTTTTTCCCCAAGTGTCAGCCCATCTACCATTTACTTTTGGTAACTCTTCTATATGTGGACCAGCTTCAAATTAGCTCCTGTTAGTTCCCACATCTTTTTCAAAAACTTTGCTCAAATGAGGAATTTGTAAGATTGAATTACCTTGCAGTATTAGCCTTAAAATAATCATGGACCTATCACCTCTGATCTTAGCACTCACTGATCTGTTTTAGTCGGACATCAAGTAGGTAGGGCCCTTCCTTTTCTGGAAGGGCAGTATTGTAAATCTGAGCAGGTTTTATATTCTGTATTCCAATAAATCTCTCAATGCAGACCCTCTCCATCTGAAAGAAGATTTGCATTTGCCATTCCTTCATCTTGTATTTAACTTTATGCCAGGAACATTCTTTCCCATCGAGTTAACCTTCTATAACCTTCTATAAGAGAATAATATATCAACATTTTGTCCATGTATTTTTGGTACTCTTTTTTGCTCTTTCTCCAAAGCTCTTCCATTATTAAAACTTTTTAAAAAATGAGGTTAAAGTGTTTTACTCCAGTGAAAAAACTGCATAAACAATTTTTAGTATTTGTTTCAAACATTTGGCTTTGTGTTCCAAAATATACTTTTGACCTTTACAACACAAATAATTGCCTTAATATTTTTTTTTGAAAGTGATAGGAATTTATGTCATCTAAAGAGCCAGAGCTTGGAGAATTTGTAGCATGAGTTTAGGTTATGAGCTCTGGAGTAGGAGGATTACAAGATATTTTCATGTGGGTAACACCAGCTGTTGCAAAGAATAGATTTAAAAGATACAAAGGCTTAAACACAATAGAAGTTTATTTCTAGCCCACTTACTTAGGCCAGTGTTCCTGGTTGATGGAAACCTCCCCCATGTAGGGATTCAGAGACCTTCCGTCCCATGACTGTTATCCACTAGGGTCTCCACTGCAACTCACAGTGTCCGATAGGCTGAAGGGGAAAGTGAGTGGAGAGAAAAATGACCTGCTTTAAAGCCTTGGTGTGGAGGTGACCCACATCACCTGAACCCTTATTTTGTTCACGAGAAAAATTCATATTGCCACTTTTGACATGAATAAAGGATGAAAATGTAGTCTAGCTTTGAACCTAGGAGGAACAGGAAATGAATTTTTGGCATGCATCTAATAATCTTTGTAACACAAAATGCTGATAGAGTAGCATTTTTCATATCATACATAAAGGAAATACAACCCTCTCTGGATTTAGGGGAAGGATTCAAGTATGGTTGGAAGATGAGATTGAGAAAGTTTGGGGACCTGCCCCCTAACACACTTCATAGTCTTCAGTTTGGAAATTCTGATGGGGGAGGTATGATGGAAACTCCAAGGGGATTGGAGGTAGAGGAAGATTGTGTTCCCCTTAAAATCTGGAACTATGGAGAGAAGCAGCCCTATCAAATACTTTATACCAACGTGGGGTGGCCACAGTTGGATAAAATGTAGCGCGCCCATTTAGGCAGGAGGACCTATTATTATCTGCCCACCATTCTCTCTGATACATTCTCATCTCTCACAGGACAGAGATGATATCTGAAAAAATGTCTGAGTACATCTCAGCACAGGATGTACCAGAGAATTGAAAGCCAGCATATCAGCTAGAGTGTTACTGCAGCATTAGCCATGAGAACCCCATAGCAAGAACTGTCCACTGGGTGGACAGTCCAAACCAGGAACCTTATAGAGGACTGTGAGGTGAATCTTGTTATTAACAGTACTCACCATATTGAAGATTGGGCTGATTTGGAGGAGAGATGTGGAGAGGGGAATACTGGGTTCCCAAAGGAAGGATCCCTACTTTTACCTGTGAAGAGAGAATAGCAGAGACAGAGCTCAATGACCAAGTCCAGGAATGATAAGTCACACCCCAGTAGAGACTAGGCAGAAGAGAATGCTAATACCCTCTAATGACAATTACCGTCACAGTGAACAAGAAGGAAGAGAGAATGTAAATGAGCAAGAATCATAAGAGGCTGCATTTTTAAAAGCAGAGATAACTGAATTGGCAAAATAAATGTATTTGCTCCATATAGAATAAATGGAAGAAGAAACTTAGTTGATCCCAATTATAGAGAAATGATGAAAATTAGATTTCTGCACACTAGAACCACAGGAAAATTTTAAAAAAATTTAAAAAAATTAATTAATTAAATTAAAGTGCAATAGTTAGGTTCCAAATGTGAAATGACTTAATGCTTTAAGAATAATAACCAACTCCATAAATGTACTCATTATTTTATGTAGTATATGTGTAAAATTTATGCTGCCTAAATTTTTAAATGACCATTTACCATGTTTTCCAGAATTATAGGATTTCTCCCCCTCAGGATACTAAGCTATGGTGTTAATTATATCTGGCTTTTATGTGGTAATATGTTCTTCTATGTCAGTAAATGAAAGAACTAAATTTTTACATGCAGGAGTTATCTTTCAATGTTTAATTGGCACATGAAGAAAATTCTCTTATCACTAGCTAGAATGACTTTAAAAGGAGCAATTGAAAAGACTAGAGGTATCTGTTTTCAAGATAAGATACTTGATAACTCTGAAATGATCTACCATAAGTCACTAAACAGCTTACAGAAAACTGTTTTAACACCGTTGTTTGTTCTTGTCAATCCTTGTCTTAAAGAGTTCAGTATGTGCCTACTCTTTCTAGTTGAGTATAGCCAGTATTTATTATCCCTGGGTACATTAGATGAATAAACTTTTGAAAATAAATGAAACATTTTTTTTATTTTAATTGTTTAGTCTTTGCTCCCCATCTAGCATTCGTACATGAGATGGAAATGTGGCTGTATAGATGTGTTTGAAACTTCAAGTGTTCTGTCCATCAGTTGCAATCAAGAAATAGGTAGCTAGTTATGTGTTTTACACATTCCCATCAATGCACAAGGTTTCTGATTTCTCCGCCTGCTTACCAATACTTGTTAATTTACATTTTTAAAAATATTTTAAGACAAGGAGCCTATCTTGCCAAGTAAGCTCACCTTTGAAAGCTATACACAGAAAATTAAGGGCAAAATTACACTTTAGTTGAGACTTTACACCTCATGGTAAGCAGAATTTTAAAGATCTTCTCCCAAGATTCCAGTCGCCTGGTTATTCAATTAAATGCTAATCTAGGTACTTCTATGAAGGAACTTTTCAGTTGGAATTAATGTTACTAGGTTACTAGTTAGTTGACCTTAAAATAGGGAGATTATCCTGGATTTTCTGCACAGGCCCAATGTAATCACATCAGCCCTTTAAAGCAGAAGAGGAAGACAGAAGAGTCACTCAAAAAGATGTGCTGGAAGAGAGGGGAGGCAAGACAGAGCAGAAGGGAAATCAGAGACATTTGAAGTATAAGAAGAACTTTATCTGCTGTTGTTTTTGAATAAAGAGGAAAGGGTTATGAGCTAAAGAATGCAGGTGGCCTCTAAAAGTCAAGGACAATCTCTGGCCAGTCAACAACAAAATGAGAATCTTAGCCCTACAACTTCAAGGAACTGAATTCTGCCAACAGCCTGAATAAGCTTGGAAGCATACTAACCCCCAGAGTTTCCAGAAAGGAATGTATTCAGTCTTGTGAAACCAGGGAAAGAGAACCAGCTGAGCCAAGCTATTCCTGGACTTCTGACTTAAAGAACCTGTGAGATAATAAATGGGTGTTAAGTTGCTAAATATGTGGTAATGTATTACAACAGCATTAGAAAACTAATACACACCTTCATGGGATGAAGTCCTAGAAGAGACACATGATTTGAGAGAAATAATTAATGAGATGCACAAAATTTCTAAAATCAAATTAATGAGTTGAAAGACAATGTGGCTAAAGAGATAAATGATATCAAGAAGACATTGAGCAAGCACAAAGAATAATTTGAAATCCTGAATAGAAAAGTAACAAAGCTCATGAGAATAAAGACATAACACAGGTGAGGTAAAAAACACATTAGAGGCATACAACAGCAGACTTGAAATGATAGAGGAAAGAATAAGTGATACTGAAGACAGAACAGCTGAAATTGAAGACAGAAAAGAACAGAGAGAGGAAAAAATGGAAAAAATTGAGCAGGGGCTCAGGGAGTTGAATAACAACACAAAACACAACAACATAAGTGTCATGGGAGTTCCAGAAGGAGAAGAGAAGGGAAAGTGGGCAGAAAGAGTATTTGAGGAAATAATAGCTGAAAATTTCCCAACTTTCATGAAAGAAATGAACTTACATGTCCAAGAAGCACACTGTACCCCAATCAGAATAAATCCAAATAGACATACTCCAAGACACATACTACTCAGAATGTCAAATGATAAAGAGAAAATTCTGAGAGCAGCAAGGGAGTAGCAAACCATCACATAAAAGGGACACCCAGTAAGATTTAGTATGGATTTCTTATCAGAATACATGGATGCAAGAAGACAGTGGTATGATACAATTAGGACACTGAAATAGAAAAACTGCCAGCTGAGAATTCTTTACCCAGCAAAAGTGTCTTTCAAATATGAAGGTGAGTATAAAATATTCACAAAGAAAATGAAACTAAAAGAGTTCATAAAAAAGAATCCAACGTTGCAGGAAATATTAAAGGAAGCCTTAGAGCCAGAAAGAAAAAGATAGGAGAGAGATAGAAGAAAGAATAGCAGAAAGGGTAACCAAAAGAGTAAAAAGACAGAAAAAAATACGATATGACATATGAAAACCAAAGAAGAAAATGGTAGAAGTAAATAATGCATTTACAGTAATATCATAGAATATAATTGGATTAAACTCCCCAATCAAAAGATATAGGCTGACAGAATGGATAAAAACATGAGCCATCCATATGCTGCTTACAAGAGACTCACCTTAGACCCAGGGATACAAACCAGCTGGAAGTGAAAGACTGTTTGCACATACAAACAGTAACCAAAAAAGAGCAGAGATAGCTATACTAATAATGGACAAAACATACTTGGAATGCAAAAAATTTATAAGAGATACAGAAGGCCATTATATATTAATAAAAGGGACAATCCACCAGGAAGATGTAACAGTCATAAATATCTATGCACCTAACCAGGGTGCCCTAAAATACATGAGACAAACTCTGGTAAAATTGAAGGGAGAAATAAACATCTCTACAATAATTGTTGGAGACTTCAACACATCACTCACATCATTAGACAGAACAACTAGACAGAAAATCAACAAAGAAAGAGAGAACTTGAACAATATGATAAACAAGTTAGACCTAACAGACACATACAGAACGTTGCATCCAAACTCAGCAGGTTATATATTCTTCTCAAATGCCCATGGATCTGTCTCCAGGATAGACCATGCGTTAGGTCACAATGCAGCAATCAATAAATATAAAAAAGATTGAAATTATACAAAGCACCTTCTCAGATAATAATGGAATGAAACTGGAAATCAATAATAGACAGGAAAAAGGCAAATTCACATGTGTGGAGGCTAAGCAACACACTCCAAAATATTGCAATTGAAATCAGTAAATATATTAAGACAAATGAAAACAAGAACACAACTTATCAAAACCTATGGGATACAGCAAAAAACAGTCTTGAGAGGGAAACTTATAGCCCTAAACATCTATACTTAAAAAAAGAAGAAAGAGCTAAACTCAAAGATTTAGCTGAACAACTATAGAAACTGGAAAAAGAACAGCACACCAATCCCAAAGCAAGCAGAAAGAAAGAAAGAATGAAGATTAGAGTAGAAATAAATGAAATTGAGAACAACAACAACAAAAAACAATAGAGAAAATCAACAAAAACAAAAGCTGATTCTTTGAGAAGATCAATAAAATTGACAAATCTCTAGCTAGGCTAATAAAGAAAAAAAAGAGAAAACAGGCAAATAAATACAATCAGATATGAAAAGGGGGAAATTACTGTTAGGCCCCAAAGCTGGGCCTTGGGGATAACCAGAAAAAAAAAGTTTAACACTAGAGTTAGGCAGAACATATATTTATTATGTCTGCAGACAGGAGCCAAGGCCAGTCTAAAGTGACTCAGACACAACTCTCTGTGCTGCAGTTTTACTCTTGCTTAAATACCTAAGTTATTACTTAGCATTTGCTTTGATTATACATTTATTTTTATGCATATGGATGGACATACATAGCTAGTTATATAATTGTATGATTTGTATGTTTAGGATATTATGTTTGCACATACATTGTATGATTAAAAAAGGGGTGGATAACTCTATGCCTGGGTAGGAATTTTACTATGCTAATTAAGTAAGTTGAAGTGAGGACAGCAAGGGGCTTCTTCTGTGAAGATCCAGCCAACTGGTTGAAGCTGGTTTTTATACTTCATTGCTTCAATAGGATATTCTTAGCCACCAAAAACAGAATTTGGCACTAAGAGAGGGTTTCATCTTATTATCTTCTAATTTACATATAATTCAGCATGATTGGAAGCTTTTCTCTATCACACAAAATAGCATTCCATAGTAACTAAGTTCTTCCTCCAAGAAATCATCCCGAGGTTTGGACTACCCCAAACAACTCAGTCAGATAATGAACCTGTTTATATTTCAGCTGTAGTGCAAAGTGTCAAACAATGTCTCATTTAACACCAATCCTGTTTAAACTCTTCCAAAAAATTGAAGAGGAGGGAAAATTACCTAACACATTTTTTGAAGCCAACATTACTGTAATACCAAAGCCAGATAAAGACACTATAAGAAAAGAAAATTACAGACCAATCTCTCTAATGAACATAGATGCAAAAATTCTTAACAAAATACTTGCAAATCTAATGTAACAATGTATCAAAAAACTTATCCATCACAACCAAGTGGGATTTAGTTGCTGGTATGCAAGGCTGGTTCAACATAAGAAAATCAATCAATGTAATATACCACATTAACAAATTGAAGGAACAAAACTACATGATCATTTCAATCGACACAGAAAAGACATTCGACAAAATCCAGAATCCTTTCTTGATAAAAACTCTTCAAAAGATAGGAATAGAAGAAAATTCCTCAATATGATAAAAGGCATATATGAAAAACCCAAGCCAACATTGTACTCAATGGGGAAAGGTTGAAAGCTTTTCCTCTAAGATTGGGAACAAGATGCTCACTGTCACCATTGTTATTCAACATTGTACAAGAAGTTCTAGCTAGAGCAATTAGACAAGAAAAAAAAGGCATCAAAATAGGAAAAGAGGAAGTAAAACTCTCAATATTTGTGGATGAAATGATTCTATATTTAGAAAATTCTAAAATGTCAACAACAAAGTCACTTGAGCTAATAAATGAGTTCAGCAAAATAGCAGGATACAATCAGTAACATTGAACAATCTGAGGAAAAATCAGGAAAATATTCCATTAACAATAGTAACAAAAAAGACTCAAATACCTAGGAATCAATTTAACCAAAGAAGTACAAGACCTATATACAGAAAACTACAAAACAATGCTAAAAGTAATCAATGAAAACCTAAACAAATGGAAAGGCATTCCATGTTCATGGATTGGAAGACTATCGTGAAGATGTCAATCCTACCCAAACTGATTTATACATTCAATGCAATACCAATCACAATTCCAATGACCTACTTTACAGAAATAGGAAAGGCAATTACCAAATTCATTTGGGAGGGAAAATACACCCAAATAGCCAAAAGCATTCTAAAAAGGAAGAGCAATATGGGAGGAATTTCAGTGCCTGACCTTGAAACATATTACAAAGCCACAGTGGTCAAAACAGCATGGTACTGGCATAAAGATAGACACACTGATCAGTGGAATAGAATTGAGAGTCCAGAAATAGACCCTTACCTCTATGGTCAACTGGTGTTCGACAAACCTACCAAGTCCATGTTAACGGGACAAAACAGTCTCTTCAACAAATAGTGCTGGGAGAACTGGATATCTATAACCAAAAGATTCAAAGAGGACCCTTATCTCACTCCCTAGACAAGAATCAACTCAAAAGGGATCAAAGACCTAAATATAAAAGCCAAGACCATAAAACTACTAGAAGGAAATGTAGGGAAACATCTTAAAGACCTTGTGGTTGGTGGTGGTTTCTTGGACCTTACACCCAAAGCATGTGCAACAAAAGAAAACATAGATAAGCGGGACCTACTCAAAATTAAACACCTTTGCACCTCACAGGACTTTGTCAAAAGGGTGGAAAGGCAGCTGACTCAATGGGAGAAAATATTTGGAAGTCACATGTCTAATAAGGGTTTAATATCCATGATACATAAAGAGATGTTACAACTCAACAAAAAAAGACAAATGACCCAATTTAAAAATGGACAAAAGACTTGGAATAGACATTTGTCCAAAGAAGAAATACAAATGGCAAAAAAACACATGAAAAAATGTTCAATATCACTCATGATTAGGGAAATGCAAATCAAACTACAATGAGATATCACTTCACACCTATCAGAATGGCCACTATTAAAAAGATAGAACTACAAGTGCTGGAGAGGATGTGGAGAGATAGGAACACTTATTCACTGTTGGTGGGAATGCAGAATGGTACAGACACTGAGGAGGACTGTTTGGCAGTTCCTAAAGAAGCTGAATATAGATTTGCCATGTGACCCTGCAATACCACTACTGGGTATATACCCAGAAGAACTGAGAGCAGTGACACGAATAGACATATGTACACTGATGTTCACAGCGGTGTTATTCACAATTGCCAAAAGTTGGAAACAGCCCAGGCGTCCATCAACCAATGAATGGATAAACAAACAGTGGGGTATTCACATGATGGAGTGGTAAGAAAAAACGAAGTCGTAAAGCGTATGACAACATGGATGAATCTGGAGGATATTATGCTGAGTGAAGCAAGCCAGACACAAAAGGACAAATACTGTAGGATTGCATTACTATGAACTAAATATATGGTGTAACTATTGCATGATTCCATTTATATAAAATGTAAATATAGATCAATTTATAAAGATGAAATTTGATTAGTGGTTATGTAGGGCTAGGGAAGGCATACTAAAGGGAGTGGAGTTTTTCTTTTTGGGGTAAAGGAATAATTCTAAAATTTTTTGTGATGATGAAAGCACAACATTGTGATTATACTAAAAACCATTGATTATTCACTTAGATAGATCGTAGGGTATGTAAATATATCTCAATAAAACTGCTTATAAATAAATAAATAGTTGCACAGGAATAGCCAGAAATAGCTGCTATGTACAGAAGGGGAAACATGGAGAGATTGAGAGGTGAAGAATTTCTTGTTTGTTTGTCTGTTTTTTGTTTATTATTATTATTATGGAAATAATGAAAATGTTTTGATGGTGATTGACTTGATGAATGCACAACTATGTGATTATACCAGATACCACTGATTGTACACTTTGGATGAATTGAATGCTTTATTAATATGCATCAATAAAATTAATTTGTTAAAAAAATAACATTAGGCAGCTGTTTTAGTTTCCTACACTGTTTATGCAAATGCCATGAAATAGGTTAGCTTTAAACAATGGGAATTTTAAGCTTATGGTTTTAAGGCTACAAGAAAGTTCAAATTAAGGCACTATCAAGGTGATGCTTTCTCTGTGAAGACTGTGGCATTCTGGGGCTGGGTGCCAGTGATCCTTAGCTCTTCTGTCATGGCAAGGCACATGGTGGCATCTCCTTGTCTCTCTTTTCTCTTCCGGGTTCTTCTTATCTCCTATGACTTTCTCATTCTCTGCAATTCAATCTGCTTCTACAGGACCCCAGTAATAGAATTAAGACCCACCCTAACTGAGGTGGGCCACAACTTAACTGAAGTAACCTCAACCAAAGGTCCTACTTACAATGAGTTCATACCCACAGGAATGGCTTAAATTTAAGATCATGTTTTTTGGGGGGTACACACAGCTTCACATGACCACAGCTGCATAAACTAGTGGAGTGGAAACGACCCAAAGTTATTTCCTAAATTTTAAAATCCCTTTATCAAATGATAAAGTAAATATTTTAAAATAATCACTGGAAAGTGTATAGTGAATAATCTGAGCATAGTGATGAACTTTTGCAAGTGTCTGGGACTTAGGGGAAATCCGAGAACATCTAAAATTGTCTGAATGTGTTTTAACCCGTTAAATGTTAAGTACCTACCGAAACCTCATTATTTCAGTGTCAAGACATTTGCTTTCCAGTCATCTTGGATTGGTATGAGGACATACGTTTCAGCATTTGTAGAGTAATGACATTGGTATGGATTTGTACCCTCTCAAATTTTCAATTCTTTTTTTACTTTCTACATGGAATCTTCACATCCTTTATGCTGTGTTGACAACACTGCCTCCAGTGGCAACCTAATTGAAAACAACACTATGCTCATATTAGAAAATACTTTCTGAAGAGACACCTGATATATAAAAACACTTTAAAAATCAATAACTTTTGAAAATGGTGACAAAATGATAAAGCAGCAAACTTCTAAAGCTCAATGAGGGATTTCTTTTATCTCAATGAACATTTATGAAAAATCTATTGTGTGTCTTTTACTTAGAAAGCTTCTGGGATATAATGGAAAACAGAATCAACTTGGAGCCAGACGAATCTAGGTTTGAACCAAATCTTTTGATTCACTTTTTGCATGTGTTCTTGGGTGAGTCACCTGACCCTTTATACTTTAGTGGTCTTGCTGTACCATCAGGATGGCAATAACTACTTCATACACTAGATGTGTGGATTGAGTGAGACCATATATAGGAAGGCATCTAAGGGTTTGTATTAGACTCAATAATAGCTACCAAAGATATTAGATCCTAATCTCTGGAAACTGTAAATATTACCTTTTGTGGAAAAAGGGTCTTTGCAAATGTGATTAAGTTAAAGATCTTGAGATGGAAAGAGTATCCTGGATAATCCAGGTCGGCCCTAAATGCAATCACATGTATTCTTATAAGAGAGAACCACAGGGAGAATTGACATTCACAGAAAGGGAGAAGCACTGTGATGATGGAGGCAGATATTGGAATGATGTGGCTACAAGCCAAGGAATGCCAACAGCCACCAGAGGCTGGAAAAGGCATGGAATGAATTCCCCTCTAGAGCCTCTGGAGGGAGCACAAGCCCTTCCAATACCATGGATTCTGCCCAGTGAAACTGAATTCGGACTGCTGAGAGAAAAAAGTTGTGTCGTTTTCAGCCACCAAGTGTTTGGTAATTTGTTACATCAAACATAGAAAACCGACACAGTGCAATGAATGCTGCACTGAGTTTACCTTGGTGTCTTTGTGTCTTTGTGTATGTTTCCTTTGTCTCTGCTAGTATCACCTCATTGGGACTTTCATTCAGGCTTCATCATTGGGTGCAAGAAATAAAATCCCTTGTAAATAACCCTGTGATACATCTCTTTCATCCAGTTGTCACGCTTACTCAATATATTTATTTAGTTAAACTTAATCCTACACATATTTATTGAAAACCAAGTATATGCAAGGCATTGTATTAGGAGATATGGAAGATAACAACATGGACAAAGACATAGTTCCCGGCCTAAAAGAACTTGTAATTTGCTTTATTTGTCACATATTTTTTGATAAATAAATAAAGCAATTTTTGATAAATAGGTTTAAAAAGAACAGAATTGGAAATCCAAGGGAGGGAAAGACTAATTTCTACTAAAGAATTAGGAAAGGCTTTATGAAACAATTCACCTTTGATAGGTCTTCAAGATAGCAATGCTTTTGGCAAATAGAACAGGAAAGAGCAGTAAATGAAGGAACTACGAGAAAGCTTAATGAATGAAGCTATGATATGCCAGGGAAATGTGGGAGAAAAGGCTATTTAACCAGAGAAATAGTCATATATTAATGATAAATAGAATTTCTGGATATTTTCCAATCACCTAATATACTTTGAAATCATGGCTGGTTTCTCTCTTTTGCAGATCCCACAATGTGGAGGGACATCAAGCTAACCATTCAGGACCCTATCAAGGCTACAAAAGGCTTTTGACAAATAGGATATGGAGGACTAGCAGGAGCATCCTAAAAATTAGGTGGGTCAAATGAAGAAACAAAAGGAAAATGTACAGGAGTTGTCTGTGATATTTAAAATTATTCTATCAAATTCCTATGTGATTTTGATACTGAATGGCAACAGAAGAGAATTCTTCAAAGTATTCCTGTTTGTTATATTATTTTCCTCTTAAGAAGAATATATGAAGCCCAAAAATAGTAAAGCCATGATATAATTTTAGTTTAAAAGCATATAAAAATGGACAGCCTTCCAACAAGACATGGATCCATCAAAACAAAGCTTGCTGCTGTTTTTAGTGGACTACTAGATTTCCTTACCCTGAATTTTCTTTAAGTTGAACCACTGCTTAGATGCTCAGGGGCCAAATTAAAGATGAATATTCATTATTCTCTGTGTAGATTATCTCTCCTTTTACTCTGACGTAGACCAAGGCAGAACAGGAACAAAGAGTAGCAAAACCACCCAGGCAGGTGCAAGAGAGAAGAGATTGAGGGGCCACAGGAGCAGGAAAGGAACATCAGTTTGCTCCTGGAGCCTGTGTGCAACAACACTGAGAGGAATAAAGTTGTGTAAGTCAGAAGATTGAGGGAGAACTATGGAGAAATCTAGCTACACACAAATAAATGTTTCACTGCTAAGTCTGGTAATTGATAAGTAAGGACAATGAACTCTCATATACTTAAAAATAAATATGGGTATTCTGATATTTGCTTCTTTAACATGCTTCTTTGGCAGATATTTTTGAAACCCCGGCTACAGAATCAGTTGCATGCATATCTATTTTGAAGATAACTGATTAAATACATTGATAGCAGGTCCTAATAGCCATGTTGGATTTTATAACTAAGATTCAGTAAATATCACACTTGATTTTTGTAATGATATAGGCATGCCAGGTGGTTCAGATACTCTTCGTAGGTCAGGAATCACAGGTGCAGAGAAAGGAGGTGGATTGCCAATGTCACTTAATTTCTAATTTGCAGATCTAGGACTCAAACTTAGGTCCAAACCATTTCCCATTACACAGTTAACTGTATGCTGTATATAAAAACTGATGCTGGGGAGCAGATGTGGCTCAAGCAGTTGAGCACCCATTTCCCACATGGGAGGTCCTGGGTATTGTTCCCAGTGCCCCCTAAAGAAGACAAACAATGAGCAGACATTGAGCAAAAATAATGAGCAGACATCAAGAAAAAACAACAAGCAGACATCAAGCAAAAAAAGACAACAGGCAGACAATGAGGAAGACAATGAGCAAACAATGAGCAGACAACAAGCAAAAAAACAATCAGGGAGCAGATGTGGCTCAAGCAGTTGAGCACCCACCTCCCACATGGGAGGTCCTAGGTTCAGTTTCTGGTGCCTCCCAAAGAAAAAACAAACAGACTATGAGCAGATAACAAGCAAAAAACCATGAGGAAGAAAAACAAAAAACCAATGAACAAAAACAATGAGCAAAAACAACTAACAAACAGATGAGGGAGCCAGCTTGGGGTGGCTGGAGAACTGATGCTGCAATTATTTGATGAAAAACATTGAAGAGTATGAGATAGTACCTAATAAAAATGATTACTGTTTTCGAGTTCTTACTACGTGCCAGATACTATCCTACGTACTTTATCCTCACAGCCACCCTATAAGGTAAGTATTAATATTTTCCCCATTTTATTGGTGGACAAGTTAAGGGTTAAGGCAGGAAGAGGTTACAAACAATTGTCTAAGGCCACATTAACTAATGTGAAGCCAGCATTTGAATCCAGGGAGTTTGGCTCCAGAGTCCTGCTCCTAGCCATGGAATTAGCCTCTAATCAAGATATGCAAGACATGAAATTATTTTAGGTCTAGTTTCTATTTATAAACTAATAAGCAGTCACTCCTTTAATGCCTTGCTTGATTTCATTAGTGTATGTTTACATTTTGTGCCTTATCATCCTTTGGCCAGAAATGCACAGCTAAGTTAGAATAGAAAGGTGATTTGAGTTACTGCAGACAGCCAATTTAGATATTTAAGAAAACCTTATTCCATTTTACTTTGGGTATGCAGACCTGGCCTTTGCAGAATATATGGAGTACACTGAAAGGACTTAGGAAATAATGCCTTTCATCAAAAGCTAAAGTCAACAGAGAGAGATAAAAGTGCTCATATCTTATTAATATTTTCTTTATCAATTTTGACATCTTAGCCTGGATTGCTCAGGTCCCAAAGTAGATTTGCTAGATAAATGTTCAGCTCTCCACTTCACTTATCATTCCCCAAATGCCAATCATTTACATTTCAATAGTGGAGAAGATTATTATAACATAGGTCATATATGTTATTTACTGAATCTCTATCCCAAAGATAATGAAGCTGGCCTCCTGGTACTGGGTAGGATCATGTGGCTAGTTCTAGCCACTGAGTTGTGAGCCCTCGTCTTCAATGATCAAGCAGGTCCATTGGAAACCCAAAAGAAAGGAAGCAGGAAGTGAGTGAATGAGGCTGGTTTTGCTCTAGACCATAACAGAGATAAATTAAAAGGGGTTTGGAAATTTCTGTCTCCTTCAGCCAACAAAGAAAATCAGAGAGGTTTTTGGATTGGTGTCTTTGCTTAGCAATAGTCTTCTCTCTCCTCTCCATTTATTTCATCTCTATACAGCCACACATCTGGTGTCCAGATCATTAAAGTTAGCTAAAAATGTAAGTATAGCCCAGAACCCTCCTTACCTTTATCCTGACCTGCTCTGATAATTCCTCCAGACCACCCTGAAATCTTGATGTTTACTCTGCCTACACATTCTGATGCCAAGCTTTCATCTGAATGTCTTGACTTGGGCTTTGTTTCTCTTCTCCTTGGATACTACTAAAGGATGCTGCATTTGCTTTATGCTTTGTAATGCATCTTATGGCACTTGGCCAGTGCCCTAATTTGGCTAATCCAAACACCTAGGGAGTGGATGAGATTCTGACCCAAAAACAAAGTATGAAATTTCCTAATGGCTGTCTTGTAATTTTCCTTAGGAAGTAAGAATAATGAGGATTTGAGGCATGATTTCATATAACCTGGCTACAATATGGCTATATTAGTCAACCAAAGGGGTGCTGATGCAAAGTACCAGAACTCTGTTGGTTTTTATAAAGGGTATTTATTGGGGGTAGAGGCTTACAGTCACAAGGTCATAAAGAGTAAGTCACTTCCCTCAACAAAGTCTGTTGCCATGTGTTGGAGCAAGATGGTGGGCAATGTCTGTGAGGGTTCAGCCTTTCTCTTCCTCTTAAGGCTCCATGGTCCCAGCTTCTTCCGATATCAGCTGTAGGCTGGGATAAGTCTCCTCTCTCTCCATGGCCTCGTTTCCCTCTGGGCTCAGCTGCAGTTGAAGGCTCTCAGGCTCAATCTCTTCCCAGGGCCTCTGCTGTGTCTATGGAGCTGTCTTTAATTCTCTGTGTTCTTCTCCTTTGTATTTACTTCCTGGAGCTCCAGCATCAAAAACTCAAACTCTCTCCTTTGCCGTGTGGTTTTCTCAGTGGTTTCCTACTAACGTGGCCAAATCAAAACTCTGATCTTAATTTAATAAAGTAAAAGTGAAACCTCTGAATCTAATACAATCTAATATGCCCAGAGGAACAAACCATTTTACAAACATAATCCAATATCTATTTTTGGAATTCATAAACAATACCAAACTGCTACAATATCATCTCTCCCTTTCTGTGGACTATAAAAGCACATGATTAGGCTGCTATCTACCTCTCCATTAATCTTTCCAGCCACATTAGCCTGTCTTCTTTTTCTGGATCACACTAAGATCATTTCTTCCTCAGCAATTTTGCCATTGCTGTTCTCTCTGCTTGACATGCTCTTTCTCCAGGATTCCAAATATCTTTTTACTTATCATTCACATCTCAGATAAAAGTCCTCAAAGATACCTCTATCTAAATTAGTTCTATCACTCCCATGATACTCATTCATATCCAATTACCCTATTATATTTTCTTTAGCATACTTATTGCCATTTGAATTTATCTTATTCATTTTTTACTAGTTTGTCACCCCACCACCCTCCTCTAACTCTACAATGACTGTCTATGAGCACTGAGATTTTATTTTATTCATTATATTTAAAAATATTGGTTGAATGAATACACCAGGCAGAATTCCATTCTGGAAGAACAGGAATATAGTATTGGCCACTCTCAAGTGGGGAATGAATACAGAGGATCACAAATGCCCAATATTTCCCACTGAACTTGGAGGAATCTTTGAGATGTCATTGAAAAATATTTTGCTTATACATTTAAATGAAGTTCTTGGTAGGCTGCAGGTTTATTTTTCTAATAATTTAATTTAAAAACCTTTGTACAATTCTGTTAGAACCTGGATGACCATGGCAAATCCTATAAAAAATATTAAGTTAGGCAAAATATATATTAATTATCTAATGAATTAATTGCCTAATTAAGTAATATATTAGTTAATTTTCTTATCTTTAAAACCACTTATTTCAGGTCTCCTACATTCTCATTGTGGCTGTTCTTTCTATTAGCAGAAAATCTATCTAATAAATCCCTATTCATACTCTTGACTTCAGAGTGTTACTTCCTGGTAAGAGAGTGGGAAATTGGCCCTCTTAAAGCAGTATATGTTCACTTTAGTGTTCATAACTAAAAGTTATTTTTTAATCAGGTCTTTAAAATAGAGGAAAATTATTGTTTATAAGACCTCCTCTCTGTTTATATGCTATTGTATGCCATTGTGAGAATTTTAGACATTAGTCAAATAAGCGCTGGAAGCTCTTACTGAAAAATTTAGTCAGCCAGTTAGTAATCTACTGCAATTGTCCAGTTAAGGAAAAAAGGTGGCAGTGAAGGTAAAAATAATTAATAGATAGCATGGAAAATACTTGATAATTGACTGGAACTGGTAAATGAAAGTCAACAATTCTGAGTGACAAAATCTTAAATAAAAATTTGAATGGGGAAAAAGTATGGAACATATGAATTTAAATGTTCACAATATCTGCAATTTATATTTATTGAAAGTTTGAAGAAGAAAGGGTTTCTAAAAATCAAGTGACATTGGCTATAAATAATGGTTAACATTTTACTAATTAAAGATGTATAAACTGATATGGATATTATCTTAGTATGATGTCTTTGTTGCTTTATTTCAATGATTAAAATATTCAAAAACTTGTTTGCAGACTTGGTTCCCAAATCTCTTTTTTACAGATGGTTTCAAGTTTTTTTTTTACCATCAATTTGCTATCACAACGGTTTTCAGGAAGCAGAACTTTCTGAAGTTGAATTTGATATGACAATACTTTATAAATACTATGGTTTACTATGTAAATGGTCTTTAAACATTCCCTGCTTATTTTTATATTTCTTTGAAATTTTTATGTAAAATTAGTTGCAAAAATGGTGATCTGGCAAAACCACGCTGAAGTGAATAAATAGGGTGAGTTTTTTTTTTTTTTAATGACATTTGGATTGGATGCTTAATTGGACTCTCTTTTAATACATCCAGGGGACCCAAAGTAGTGGTGTCAAAAGAAGTAAAAGTGAAGAACACAAGAAGTAGGTGAAGTTCAGGGGTAGAATCAGGAACCTCTTGTGTCATCACCTATTTTTCTGGCTTTCCATTTTTTTCTAACTTTGTAGTATTATGTGTTAGTGTAATAAAGGAGGCTCCTCTTATACATATCCACAGTAGTATATTTGCATTTTGAAAGAGAATTTCATACAGAGAAACTCAAAGACAAAATCCTTAACAACCAGTAGAGAAGTAACAACACCTCATTTTTAGAACACTTTCAGCATTTTGACATCATTGACATTTAAATTTGGAAATTGTATATTAGTAGGTCCCAAACTTGGGTGGCATTTTAGAATTGTAACCATGGGCTTTCATTCTCTAACTAGGAATCTATAAATTTAAAATGATCTCTATGCAACTCTAATAACCAGAGATTTTTCAAAACCACTGTTTTAGGCAAATGTTCACATTTTAGAGTTTAAAAACAACATCAACAACATTCAGAGGGGCTACCTGACTTGGTAAGAGAATATAACTGGCAAGCATCAAAGCAGTGGTATCAAAAGAAGTAAAAGTGAAGAACACAAGATTACTTAGAATTTGATTCTAATAGATGGAACCTTTAATGGTAGAATATTAGTTCTGCAGTGTACGGATGGGGAGACCTTTTTCACCTAGTGACAATGCCAGTCCTAAACCTGGTCTATCTTGTGTGCCATCCAAAGAATGATAATGACATTGCCAGTGTCCAATACTAAGAGTGGTTTGACCCCCAAAAAAGCCTAGCCATCAGGAATAGATATTGTGGGACATTAGTGTTATGTTAGATTTCAAGGTCATTTAGTTTTTTATATTCTTTCAAATTTTTGAAAATCATGTGAATTGATATGAAAGAAGTTAACCATCTTTGAAATAACTTTGTGCTATATGTACATATAAGTTTAGAAGTCATTAGACCTTTCACCCTCAAATTCTCCTTTTCAAAACCAAGCATTAATGGGAAACTTGGGATTATTTGTGCCAAGATATCTTGAAAATCAAAATGTGTTGCCTTTTGTACTGTGCTATTCAATCTAGGACAGAAAAATTGGACAATCTAATTCAAAATCAATATTTTTCACTTGGTTGGTTGACACCCACTGTGGCAGTTTGAGATTATTTTTGTGAATCCCAAAAAAAGAAAGATTGTAAACTAATCTATTCCTCTGGGTGTGAAGCCCTTTGAATGTATTAAATTCATTGAGGGGCCTCTGATTAAGTTTTCTTGAAATCAATTTTAGGCTTTTGATTTGATCATGTCAATAATGGATTGAGTCCCCACCCCCTGATATAAATGGACACTCACTCAAGAAGACACATAGAAGAGGGGGAGCTCTGTCATTTTTTTATCCTGGGTCCCTGGGTAGAGATGAGCTATTTGCCTGATATTTTGCAGCTGACCTTGGGAAGAGAGTCAAGACTGATTTAGAAGGCCCAGAAAGAAACAAGCCCTATGCCAGGAAAGAGAGGAAGCCCTGAGAGACAAGCCTTATGCCAGCCTGCAGCTGAGAGAAATGAAGCCCAGAGGGGAAGGCTGAACCCTTATAGAGATCAGCTACCATCTTGATTTTTCATGTGGCAACTGACTTTGGTGAGAAAGCAACCTTGAGTTGGACTCTTTAGAGCCTTGTAACTGTAAGCTTTTACCCCAAATAAATACCCTTTCTAAAAGCCAACCAATTCCTGGTACTTTGCATCAGCATCCCTTTGGCTGACTAATATACCAACCTACGTCTGAATTTGGGACCACTATTCATTCAGAGATTCACTGAATGATTCTCCTCTGAGGGTCAGTGCTATAATTTAAACCACTAAAAATAGCACAACAGTCTATACAATCGGTAGACTGAATACAAGAAAAGTAGAATTCAATAGCTACAGCCTAAAATGAACCTAGAGGCCCAATACATGCCTTCCCCCACTTAGCTGCAAAGATGTTGAAGCAGTCTCTGTCTACTCTTTGAAAAATACACTTAAACGTAATATATGTTTGAATATTATGATACCTACCCATTAAAAGTAGTGTGTGTGAGTGTGTATTAATGATCAAGGAAAAAGAAGAAAATTAAATTCATCTGTAATTCCATCAACCAGAGATAATTACAATTAACATGTTTACTAATATTTGCCAATATTTAAGCATATGAATAAGATATCTTTTTTAACCATTAAAATTGCTTTTGTCATTTGGCAATACGTCATGTTCATTTCCCACTACAATTACACATTCTTTTGTAGTATTTTAAAAATTTTTCTATTGAATTATGACATGCAAATAGAAAAATGTATCAATCTTAAGTGTAACAACTTGATGAATTGTCACACCACCCTAGCCAAGAAAAACAACATTATCAGCATCCCAGATGTCTTTCTTTTATCCCTTTCCAACCTCTCCCACTTTTCTCCTTTGCAAAGGTAGCCACTACTCTGACTTCTAATAAATTAATTTTGATTACTTTTGCACTTAATATAAATGCATGTATATAGTATATATCCTTTGATTTACAGTTTCTTTCACAAGGGTTTGGGAGATAAATCAATGTCCTTCCTATAAAGGAAGTGTGTTCATTTTCTTTGTTATATACTATTCCATTATATAGATAAACTACAATTTTAAGATTTTAATGTAAATTAGACATTTGGATTGTTTCAATTTAATGGTTGTTTTTGTTTCCTCATTCCTAAAGTAAATTGCATGCAATGGGTTAGCTTAAACAATGGGAATTTATAGACTCACGGTTGTGGGGCTAGGAGAAGTTCAAATCAAGGCATCATCAAGGTGATTCTTTCTTCCTGAAGACTAGAGTTCCAGGGCTAGTTGCCCGTGATATTTGGTCTTGGCTTCTCTGTCACATGGCAATCCACATGGCAGCCTCTCTTGGACATTCTCTCCCTTCTCTTCCAGGTTCTGCTGACTTTCAGCTTCTGGCTACTCTCTCTGGAGTTTTATGTGTCTGACTTTCATTCTGCTTATAAAGGACTCCAGTAATTCAGATTAAATCCAACCTGATTCATTTGGGCCACACTTTAGCAGAAGTAACATCTTGAAGAGATGTTATTTACAAAGGGCCCATACCTATAGGAATGGATTAAATTTAAGAACATGTGTATCTGGGGTATATAGCTCCAAACAATCTGTCTACTGGATCCCCAAAAGACATATTCTTCCCAAATGCAAAATACAGTCATTGCATCACAACATCCCAAAAGCCTTGTCATTTCAGTAACAATGTTAAGTACAAATTCTCTTCAAAATTACCCTCTCTCTGTTGACCTGTGAAACCTAGAGATCAAGTTATTTGCTTCTAATATAGTGGGAAGGACAGGCATAGAATAGACATTTACATTCCAGAAGCGAGAAATTGGAGGAAAATGATCAGGGTTCCAAAACAATTCTGGCTGCTGTACATGGATCAATTACAAACTGTCTCTAACATTTGAGCATTTAGATTGCTTTCAATTTTTTTATGTGATTTTAAAGAAAACAGCAAATTTATAATTGACAAAAATTTAGACAACCTCAAAGTAGAGCTTAGTGAAGTTATGGGAGTGTGTATATTATAATAAACAATGTGGCCTACCTTTTTCTGAGATACAGGACTTACTCTAGGAATAGAGAAAAACTCAATATAAGTTGTCTTTATAACTGGCACTTCATTTCTTAAATGACAATCTCTGCTCCCAATTTTGCCTGAGTAGGAAGTCCAGGGTGAAGTTAGGGAAGGAACCCATGGAGCCAGCTAATCTGGCTTCTCTACTCAGCAATGCCATAGACTATTAACACGAGAGTTTAGTTTTTTTGTTTTGTTTTGTTTTGTTTTGTTTTTTACCTCTTTGAGACTTGGATTACTCATGAATAAAATTAGAAGTTTAAACAGATGATGACTAAGTTCAACTCTGAACTAAACTCTGATATGATTTTTAAATGTAACTTTCATACTCTCTCACTAATCTTACCTTTCGGCTATATTAAATTTTGCAGGAAGTAGTAAGTGGTAAATATTTGCAACTGTTTTGAATATAACAAATTACCTATTTTTTAAATTACAGAAGCCCAACATTGTTTCTGATAATTTTCCAGCATGAATAATTACTCTTTCATTTAGAGAAGAGTTTTTCATCCAAGTATTCATCCTCTAATTTCATTATTGTCTTTTAAATAAATTAGATTTAGAGCATTGCAATTGCTATTTTAAGGTGTTCAATTAGAGAAACTACAAACTGAGAACACAGCACAAATCTGTGATTACAAAACACTTTATTATGCTCTCTAAATATAATCAGTTTTTAGGCATTTCCTATGAAAAGGAACACTAAGAATTTAAAAATGTAAATTTTAAATTTAAATGTGACTGTATGAGTTGGAGAGGTAGCACAGACAAAATTAAAACTCTACATTATAGTTAAGAACTGCTTCACCCAGGGTGTGTCTGCTGGTGCTTATGTGCTTTTAGAAAACAGTATCACTTTCATTATCTTTGCTTTGATATGGGTTTGGCACCAGCCTTCAAATACTGAATATACTCTTCAGCTGTGAGACAAAATAGTCTAGGAAAAGTGAATGTATTTTAGAATAAAGAAAGAATATCTTTTATATCCTCAGCTCTTCACAAGGGATTAATGAAACAGATTTCTAGACTACCGAATACCAAGCTGTTAGCAGAACACTCTGGCATTCTAGGTTCTTTGGCTACGTTGCATAAAGGAATTTAAGGACAGGCCATAGGGTAGGCAAGGGAGTAAAGAGTTTATTGAAAAATGAGGGAAAAGAAAAAAGTGCACACCCCAGACATGGGTGCAGGCGTGCTACAGGGTGAGATGTGCACACTTTCTCTAGGGCAGGGTTAATATTTTGTTCCACGGACCCCTTTGCCAGTCAGGTGAAAAACACGGACCCCTTACTAAGTCCACACTATACTGTGTATTATTTAATAATTATATCACACCCCACAAGAATGTTTTTTTTGAATTTTCAATTCAAGCTCACAGAACCCCTGAAATCTTTCCATGGACCCCTAGTTAAGAACCCCTGCTGTAGGGGTTTTGGGTTTCATTGGCTATCATTGGGGGTTAGAGTTTATGCTGATTGGAGTATTTAGGACAAAATGGGAAAAAAATCATTGGGTGGTTTGGTTTCTAGGGATTGCTGTCAGGCAGTCAGTGGTAATTGGATTCTGGTTGCTGTCCATGGGCCCTGAGCTGGTTTGAATTATTTATGAAAATATGCGGGTGGTGATGGTGGGACTCTTTCTATTTTTCTTTCTTTCTGCCATGTGAGAATGTTGCAAGTTACATTCTGATGACACAGCTGCTGGATGGGAGCTGCTAGCTCCCTTTTAACTTGTTTGTGTTAACTTGTCTGTGTGAGTTAGCAGGCTGAAGGCTGTGCCTCAGGATTTCCTTTCAGGTGGTGTCCATGTAACTCATTGGGTTTTGTGTGGTTTTTTGTTGTTGTTGTGTTTTTACAGTGACTATGCCCCATGAACATTTGAACATTTTTATATACCTTTTATGTATGCTCAGGTGAACTTCCTCCCGTGCATCCCCCATCCCTGACACCCCACACCAACAATCCTCTCCCGCCCCAGTTGTAACCCTTCTGTGATCCAAAGCTTCTTCAAAGATGAAGCCATTAAAATAGCCAAATACAATTAATAGGAAAATGAAATAATAATGATAAGTTTAAATGTAAGAGATAAAATACATAAACATTTAAAAAAAACTAAAAATAAAATAAAATTAAACGATTGGGATATTCAAAAAATGAAAAAAAAATTTTTTTGGACATTTTTCCTTTCATCACTGCAATATCTGGTGTCCAGTCTGTACTGTGGCACCTTCCCCCTCTCATTCCCCAGTGTCTCACTATTTTTCATTTTGTTTTCAAAGAAGTTTTAGGTCACAGCAAAGTCATACACAGAATACAGGAGACTCTCATATTCCCAACATCATCCCCCTTTCTTCCCCCCCATATTATACCTTTTTATATGTGGATGGTAGCATTGCTATAACTGATATACAAATAGTGAAACATAGCTACTAAACATGGTCAATGGTTTACACTATGGTTTACATTTTAGACCGTACACTTTTATAAATTTTGATGATATTTACCATGTTCTGTGTCCATCACTGTATGGTAATGAAGAACATTTCCATAGACCACTAAATACCCCCTGTTTGATCTATTCTATTCCTCCCACCCCATCCCCCCGGGGCCCACAACGACCCCCTGGCTTGACTCATTGGATGACAAGATTCATAGTTACATGCAACAAGAGGTCTTGACACACTGGTTTGTCCTCCCCTATTAGGAACTGCCCCTGCTCTTGAGAGACTCCCGCCTGTCTATTTCTGAACCAATCATTCCTGCCAAAGATGGGAGTCCAACTCCTTCCCGCTCATTATGTGGGTTCCCACCCACTGCTACAACACATTATGACAGAATGAACACACACACACTCCCTAGAAGCCTGCTCCAGATGCACCCTGTCCCAAATGCCCCCCACAACCAACACCCTAAAGCAGTGACTCTTCCTTGTCATACTGCCATAAGAGCATTCCCACCTCTGTACTTTCAACCTCATACCCACAAATCCCCAGTGTTCTCTTGGTCCATCTCCCAACCCTGCCCCCAGTACCCTGGACCTTCTAACCCACCCTTCCCAATCTACCCACCTGTCAACCCTGCACCACCCAACCAATAATATCACTACCCTCCTGTCCTATCCCTTCAATACGTAACTACACTCTATCACTTTACCATAGATTACATCCCTATGGGTAATGGCTCACAACCTTCTCTTCTCTTTCTATTTCTTGTAAACCTATCTTACAGACAATACCTCTCTGAGACTGCTCAATTTCCTTAATTCATATCAGTGAGGTCATATACTGTTCATCCTTCAATGCCTGGCTTGCTTCACTCAACATAAGGTCTTCAAGATTCATCCATGTTATCCCATGTGTTAACACTTTATTTCTTCTTACAGCTGAGTAATATTCTATTGTATGCATGTACCACATTTTGTTTATCTATTTTGTTTTTCTGCTCCTCCTCCTTAGGTCCCTATTTTATTCTGCCTCAGAGCTGCTGAATGAATGTGTTCTTTGAAATTAGAAGATTTTCAGTTAGTTTTATCTTTATTTTTTAATATGAAGAAAAAATACATGTCTCATTGGATGCATACATATCCTATTCTTCTACTGTTACAGCAATTTAAAATATGTAATTATATATTATATAATTATATATATATATGTTATATTAAATATAAGGTATAGAACTTTTGGGGAACAGGATTTGATTGTTAGAGAAAGAGACCACAAGAAATGTTTCAGCATTTTAATGCACACTAATGAATGACAGCCATCCTTTATCACAAAGCTCTTTATATGAGTCTTTCTGGTTCTCCAAATCTGTAGTTAGCATGATGCACCCTTTCAACAATTATTATGACAGTCTTTTTAAATTTTTTTTTAACATTACTGGGGCTGGGGAATGAGCCCGGGACCTCGTATGTGGGAACCTGGTGATCAACCATGAAGCCACTTCGAATCCCCTGAGTTGGTTTTTTCATTTGTTTGCTTGTTGTTTTGGTTTCATTTTTAGGAGGCACTGGGGACCAAACCTGGGACCTCCCATGTGTGAAGCAGGCACTCAACCGCTTGAGCCACATAGTCTTTTTTATATTATTATTATTTTTATTATAGACCTGGCTGTCTCCAGACCCCAAATTCATAGCTTGTCATGTTCCTAGGACATAAATGGTCAAAAGAAAATTTGAAAGATGATGGGAGAGGGAAAGCAGAGAGAAGCGGTATCTCCTCAACAGGCAAGGAGGGTATTATCTTTAGGAGATAGTGAAAAGCTGCATAGCTTGAGGTTTATATACTTAAGAAGCATTCTGTCTCATTTTTAGCAGGGTGCAGGATGACAGCAGTACAGTGAGTGCCTGGCACTAGGACATAGGCCACTTCATGAGTGCAAGGCTTCCATATCCCTTGTGAATACAAAGCACAAAGAGCCCATTTGGCTAAGATTTTACTATAAGGTAACAGTGATGCATAAACACAGAAGAATCAAATAAATACAGAGAGTGACAAATTATTATTTAGTTTGATAGAAAGAAGTGTTTGATATGAAAGGAAAAATCTCAAAGCAAATTGAATATCACCTGAAAAACAGTAGTAGAACAAATAGCTATGTCCACGAAGAAATACAAAAATAAAAACAAACAAAAATGCCTTTTTGAAAATTTTAATATGCTTCTGGATTGCTACTGAAAAATAGGACTAGTACAGGGGAATAGAAATTGAATAATGGAAAGAATTAGGGGGAAATATAGTTAATTGAAATGGAGAAGATAGTATGATACCAAAGAGATCCTAAGTAGAGATATCATCAGAAAATACATGCAGAAAAGATTCACTGATATTTGATGCATATGAAATTAAGATTAAAGTTAATATGATAAGAGGATCACTTGGCTTCTATGTAACCCAAAAGACTCCTAAAATGACATTTCTGATTAAGGATCAAATAACATGCCCAGGTGATTTGTAATGAGAGCATATATACTACTGCATTATTCATGAGACAAGGCAATATGTTATTGTCCTATTCTAGAAGCAAAACATTAATCTCATTTAAAGGTTATATTGGTGACAATGTAAATAAAGGTGTTTCTTTATAGATATTGTGCTATTTCCAAGAGTTCTTTAAAATTCTGGGTCCATGTGGTATCTCTGGAAGGGGCTAACTGCTTTAATGAAGGTCTCCTTTACATCTCCAAAAAAGTTGGTTCTCTGTTGACAAAATGAGAAATCTGTAAGTTCCTTCTCTATAAAACCTACCCAGAAACTTTCATGCAGTGACTTTGCCATCTCCTAAGTTGGAGAACTTAGTCTTCAACTAATCCTTTATTCTCATGAGTAAATCCAATTTTGTGGGACCTGAAGCTTATACATTTGGGAAGTGGGGAAGGGGCTTTAAGGGAAAGAATACAACATTATAAATACTGAAAGACATGCAGGGACTTGGAAGGTAAATAAGGTGTCCTGAAGTTTAAGCCTCATTTACTTTTAGGTAAATCAGCCCCCATGAAGTATCTTAAAATATTTAGCTCCTTATTTTATTTATATTTACTATGATAGGATGTGCAATGAAACATTCTATGTCATCCCTGAGTTTCAGTTAAACCCTCAAAGCTAAGGGCAATAGAAGATGAATATGCTAAATTGTAAAGAGAGTCCCAAGATAGGTCTATGCCAATTTACTAAGTGATACTTAACTGATCTTTTAACCACTTTCTCCTACAGCCCACAATTAGTCTTTGTAAGAGAAGACTTGAGATTTATTCAGATGATTTTTGAATGGAATTTATAGAACTAGAGACTTATATAGCCTTTCCCATCCTCCAAGGCAAGTGAGAGGAGGTTCCTAGGGTTTGGGGTTATCTGCAAGGGGAGAGATGGGTATCTCATATCCTGGTTGGATGTTTGTGAAGCTGTAGATATTCAAAAGCCTGGCCTATTGTTACTGGAGTTGATCATGAAAGAATTCTTGGGAGAAGCCAACATGTGTTCTCAGTAATTTGGGGGCATAAGTGAAGAAAGAGGCTACTTAGAATACTCTACAATATCAGTAATTGAAGAAGCTACACTATCATTATTTGGCAGGGCAAAGATACATGAATTTTGGTGGCCCAAGTAGACAAGACTTTTTAATACCTGAAAATGAAAATTTCAGTTATACCAAAGTGGCCATAAAGGGTCATTGAGACATGGAGAAGAGAGGTCAGGCAGCATGTTTGAAAGTTATAGTGGGAGAAAAATAAAGTTCTTTTTCGTTTCTGCCCCGTGGGGTTCAAGCCAGTCAATAAATGAGTTATACTTCTGAGTTATACTTAGAAGTCATGTGTCTATAAGTTATCATGCAATAAGCTGGTAAACTCCTTGGGGAGAATTAGGCTTTTATTTGTTTATATTTCCTGTAGTAAATATTGCCTTCAATATTGTTTTTGCTCCATAAATATTTGATTGATTAGTTGCTTACATATAGTCTTGATCATTATCAGTTGGACTCTAAAGAGATGAGCAGCAGTTTTCAGAAAACTGATGTAATAGACATGTAGCTAATATTTTGTACCTTGTGTCACTCTGTTAAAGGGCAGATTCTTTCACAATTCTAAGTCAGCATTTGCTACATTCCTCTCGGTCATTTTGACAATCATTTAGTGGTGAAGGGTTGTTACCCACAATCCAACCACTGTTGAATAATGGAACCCAACTGGACTTTCCCCAGGAGCAGAAAAACTAAAAGTTTCACTGAACTCTCTTTCATCTGATTCCCAGGCATAGGCTCTGAATTGCTGATGATAATGTAATTATGTTCTAACTTTGAAACGTCAGCTATCAATTTTTCTATAGAACATTTTGAAATGTAATAATATCTCTAATATTAGCCAATTCCTCTGCTTTCTCATCTAACATGATTTTTTTGATGATAGTATTGTTTTGAAACATTCAAAACATTTTAAAGGGAAAATTCACAGTCTTTATAAAGTCATTAAATTAGAGTCATAAGAATTACTGAGCACATCAAAAGCAGCAGCTCAAATAGGATCTTCAAGAGATAACCCCAGGGCATTTTATTTAACGCAGCCCGAGGGTTCATCTGTCATGGGCCATTTTTACGTACATTCCTATTACAAACGATGTAGTGACTACCATTATGCTTATATATATTTTAGAAGGCTAGTATTTTGTACTTTTCTTCAAAGCTACCAACCAACATTTGGAATAGAATATTAGAATCCTTAGTAAACAATTATCACACAAAGTCTTATATAATTACTGAAATTACACCCTGAAGTTTCTGTGGAGACTGATTAAATCAGAATGTCATGATCAGACAAATGGGTCAAGATTGCTCACTTGAGTCCTGTAGACAGTGGGAATCTTTGCACTTGAATGAGTAGCTTGTTTATGACATCTAAAATTTAAGGAATCAAGTAACTGGGTTGTAAAAGTCAGAAACAGTATGTTGCATAAATAATCATGATTATGGCCATTGTAATCATGGCCATCAAAAATGATATATGCACTGCTTTCAACAGAGGGGCAATGAGTTTGATGGGACAGTGGGGATCAACTCTAAAGTAGTAAAATAAATCATAATAATACAAAACACAATAATGCAAATCCAGACTCAGTGTGATGGGTAATTGACTATAATCCTCTCCTAACTCCGCTTCTCAAACAATGTTGGGATAATATTCTTTTTATATATATATCAGCATTTCATTTTATTCCAGCATTTGACTCTGCTCAATTTAAACTGTGATAACAACAATAGCATCTTACATTCATAAGCAGCAACTGAGTTATGAAACTCAAAATATTGATTTTATAGAAAATGGTGACATTATTATATTGGGGGAAAGCAGAGAGGACAGGCTTACTCCCACTAAAATACCTTCTTCAATTCCCTGGCCTTCCCCAGCATTATCCTCCTTTCTTCTAAAAGTTTGACAGTACTAGTTTTTATATTTCATTTCATGATTGATTTTGAGTTATATTCTCTATTGGTTAAGATGGGGACTAAAATTTAGTTTTGTCCCTACAGTATTCAGTTGTTTCAGCACTATTTATTAAAAGGACTCCTTTCTTCATTGATATGCCTTGGCATCATTGTCAAGATATTGTTTTTTTATTACTATACAGATATCTATACTAGACAAAGAATAAATGGCACATATTTATGATATATCATTTGAAAGGTTTTTGACGTGTGAAATCATCAAAATCAAGAGAATACCAAAACATTCTTCATGCCCTGTTGTAATCCTTCCCTCCCAACCCAACCAACCCTCCTATGTTCCCAGGCAACTATTGTCCCATTTTCTGACACTATAAATTAGTTAGTTTGCATTTCCTGGAGTTTTATATACATAGGATCATACAGCATGTGTATTTTTTGTCTTGCTTCTTTCACTCTCAACATAATTATTTTTGCAATTCCTTCACGTATTTTGAAACTCTGTTGTTAGGTGCCTACATGTTTAAGATATATCTTTTTGGAGAACAGACCCCTTTATCAGTATGTAATGCCTTCTCTATATCTGATACTACTCCTTATTCTGAAGTCTGTTTTGTCTGAAATTAATATAGCTACCTCAGCTTTTTATTATTATAATCAATTTTATTGAAATGTATTCATAAACCATACAATCCATCTGAAGTGTACAATCAGTGGCATCTGGCATAATCACAGAGTTGTGCAGTCAGGACTTCAATCAATATTAGAGCATTTTCAATACTAAAAAAACAAAACAAAACAAACAAACAAACAAAAAACCTACCCCTTAGTGGTCACCTCTCAATCTATCCTTCTCCTGACATACATAAATGCTACTCTATTTCTGTCTCTATATCTTATTTTTATTTACATTTTGTATAGATGAAGTCTAACAATATGTAGTACTTTTTGTTTTGTTTCTTTCACTTAGCATACTAGAACATTAGAAGGTAATGTTCTTACCTTCTTTGTGTGAGTATGTTCATGGGGAAAAGCTAGGATGGAATTGCTTCTGATCCTTTGAGATATAGCCAGTGAAAATCCATTTTTCAGTATCTCTGCATTTGTATTAGTTGTGACAGTACAGATTAACCCAAAATATTGTTTTTTATTACCCTTTCAATAATGTGAATCCATATTTTATATGATTTACAACCTGACCTAATAAAAATGAACACAAAAGTTTCAAAAGTCTTCAGAAAATGAGAGTATGTCATATAGGAAATATAGCCTGCTTCCATGATGGGATATAAAATTATTAAAGATTATTTATGTCAACAAAAAGATGCCTTCCAACCACAAGATTCCTTGTCAATATCTTAGATATATATATACATAGTGCCACTCTTTATGGAGTTCAATATTCAGATGTATCATTTATATTATCGTGATATTAAATTAAACTTTAATTTATACTTGAAAATCATGCATGAAACTGTGTTTTAAGAAAGAAATAGCAAGCAATGCACCTGAAACACTTTAAATATTAGGAAATTTAATCTTCCTAACAACGCTATGTGATAAGGACTATTATTATCTCCATTTTCTAGATAAGGAGACTAAGCCACTGAGAATAGGTAGTTGAGCCATAATTTGAAACCAGGTAATGTGATTTTAAACCATTAAAAGAAAGAAGTTCATTCCATTATAAGATACTTTATTTTATGAATTAAAGAACCAATTTAAATGGGTCAATGCTTTGAATATATTTATAGGTAGTGTGACATATTTCTAAGAATATATCATTCAATAGATTTAAAAGAATAGAGATGCCAATCAGTCCAGACTGACTAGAATAATCACATGAGAAAGCTCTTTCAAAAGTAAAGGAACAAGTAGATGTAAAATGCAATTAAGATAGTTTCAGTGTCTTCACTTTATATGTAAGATCTTAAAGAGCTCACGAGCTAAGGATCTGCTAGTTCTGATTTTTCGTTTGCAGAAGAATTCTGTGAGTATAATCACTCTCTGCAGTAATATTTATTCATACCATATCTGTTTGACATAGAAAAGGACAGAATTTACTGCTCATTGAATTCTGGGATATCAAATATATATGTAAAAGTTTAATGCTTTTTATTTTTATTTTTTTATTTTAAGCTTCTCTGAAAAGATCACTGCATAAGTGAGATAATAAAAGCAAGGAATGTTATTTTGCCAGACTCTGCATCTTTACATTAAATGAAAAATTCTTGAAATTTGGAAACATATTTAGTAAGATTAATTTTAATCTAGAAATATTATTTAATCTAGGTAATCTGAATATCAAAGGCAGTGGTAAATTTGGCTTCTAAAATGTAAACACACATTCTTTCTTACTAAAGTAAAACACTTAAAAGTAATGTTGAAGACTCCCAAAATTCTGATTCCTAGCATTAACACAACTCATGACTTTGTGAAAAACTATTTCTTAACCTTAACCTTTTTATATGAGAAGGGGTATAGAAACAATTCTCTCAATGGGAAATGTAGGCAATAGTAGAAAACTTCATTTGATGTCCTGAAAAAGCTGTTTCACACAAGAATAAATGTTAGCTTTATACTTTAGAGTCATCCACATTCAATATACCATGCTTGGCCACCTGATTTATTTGACCTTTGCTCTATTTTTTAAAAAATTAAGGTGATATTTCAAATAGTGCACATATGCACCATGGAAATAAAATAAATGGCATAGTACTTGTATTAACTCTAGATTGTAAGTTTCAGGTTGGTGAATAAATAATTGCATAAATGACAAAATAGATTTAGAGATTATCAAACAACTACTGCTAGTTATTGAACAGTGGGGACATTCAATGGTGAATAAAATAAGAACTTCAATGCCTTTTGTGCAATGTATTTGAGAGAGTTTTTTTCAGCTCAGTTATTGTACTTTTCTACACCAGAATTACCATTTGGTTCTTTTAAAATAATTTCTATTCTTTTATTAAGGTTCTCTATTTAATGAGACATTGTCTTCATACCTTCATTTCTTTCAGCATAATTTTCTTTAGTTTTTTAAAAATATTTATAATAGTTGCTTTGAAGCCACTGTCTAGGAAAACTGACATCTGGGTCTTCTCAAAGGCAATTTCTGTTGACTGACTTTTTCTTTCTTATGTATTGGTCATACTTTCCTGTGTCTTTGCATGTCTCTATTTTGTTAAGAACAGGACACTTCAGATAATCTAACATAGCAACTCTGGATACTGATTCCTCCTTCCCCAACCACTCTCTAGGGTTTGTGGTTGTTGCTTATTTATTTGTTTAGTGCCTTGGCTGGAATATTTTACTGAAGCATATTTCCTTCACAGTGTGTAGCCTCTGATGTGCACAGTCACCGAAGGATGACAGTGACTTTAACAGTGTTTTCTTTAGCAGGTGGAATAGGCTGTGGCTCAAATGTCACAGATTCTCACTGTGTTTACTTAGATTTATTAGATTTTCTTGAATAAATGCATCCTCATTTGCTGTATTCACATAGGATAATTTCCAGAGACTTAGTTTCTTACAAACAATTTTTACCAGTTTTGGTTGTTTCACGAGGCAGAGGGTTCATGGATCTCCTCATCCCACCATTTTAGAGTTACTTTATTTTTTAAAAATTTACATTATTGGAGGTTTAAAATAATAATGGAGTCCTAATTTTATTTTCAAGAATGGTGTGAAATATTATTAAAGCACTTAGTATATCTGATGAGAGGACAAATGGGCTATAACATTCTTTTGTTATTGAAGAATTACTGCTGAATAGACTGTAAAAGCCCCTTTTAAAATGATAAAAAATAATTTGATGAGATTCTAGAAATTAAATTGTGTTCACTAGCCTATAATCAAATAATCTATAAGAAAATGTGACAATTTTTTTCAAGACTTTAAGAACTAAACAACTGGGCAGTATTTTATGTTAACTTTACTTGCCTCTGACAAAACCATGTGCAAGCCCAAATAAAAACAACTGTGTAAGAGAGGCCTGTCCAGCTGCCCTGGGAAACAATCATTCAGCACCAGCATTTCAGAATGTCAGCTTCCAGGGCTCATTCATAGCTAAGCACCGGTTGAACCATTTGAAAAAAAAAACAAAATAAGACAAAAGCAAGCATTTATACATTTTGTCAGGTAAGACCTGGGGAAATAGAGAAAACAAGACTCTGTTTTAAGAGAAATATATTTAAGTCTTGTAAGTCAATATTTTCCACAGAGGCTCAGAGATATACAATTTGTAGAAAACTAAACATGCACATCTGAGACAGAGGGAAGAAATGCCTAATACATTTGTTGTTGTGATATTTTTTAATTCTGTCAATTTTATTTGTGGAGAAATGAAGTCAATACCAAGGCTAAAACAAGTTTTTGAGCATCTTGCGAATGATAAAAGACACAAATAATACAGCATACGTATAAATTATTTTGTAATCACGTTTTTTATATTCATTTTCCACTTTGATATTTTGGAAGTTTTATTTTCTATTTCTCTTCTTTCACTGGTTGATTTTAAATCTTTAGTCTTATATATTTTTAATTACATGATCTAAAATAATATTTCTACCTACAGTCCAAAAGCACACATGATATTCAAAATCTTTAATTAGCATCAATACTTTCTATGTTCCATGTTACCCTGCCTGATATTTTAATTTCATCTTGGTTTTTTTTTTTTTAAAGATTTATTTATTTATTTATTTATCCCCCCCTTGCTGCTTGTGCTTGCTGTGTCCATTCGCTGTGTGTCTTCATCTTGTTTTAAATATCTTCCAACTCTGTCATTTTAAAAAATAGGCAGTTTAAAATTTACCCGTGTCTACTAATTTCTTTGCTTACCATTCCTATTTCATAAATCCCTTTACTATAATTCTGGGATCAATTTATTTCATAAAAAAATTACAGTTAATACTTCAGTGAGATTCTGTGAAAATTACTCACTCTGTCATTGTTCGTCTGAAAATATCTTTATTTCAACCTTACTCTTGAATGACAGATTTACTCAGAAATTTTGGGCTGAATGTTGATTTCCCTCAGCACTCTAAGATATTTCATTTTCTTGCCCTTATTTTTGCTCTGGATAAATGTAATTACTGTTTCTTTAGAGTAAATCTGTATTTTCGCTTTCTTTTCTGAGATTTTATCTTTGTGTGTGTATTTCACAATACTATGTCTAGCTAAGGATTTGTCCTTATTCTTTAGGTTTTAAATTTGCATTTTTCTTCATTTTGAATATAAAAGTCTTTCATCACTTCTGGAAAATTCTCATTCACTGTTCCTTCTAATTTCTCTGTCTTAAGTTGAACATTTTGATTCTTTTATCTCTATCTCTTGTTTCCGTATTTTGCATCCCAATTCCACTCTGTTACATATTGAGTGATTTTCTCCAGTCTATATTCTAGTTCAGTAACACCTTTTCAACTGAGACTAATTTTCCTCTTAATCCATTATAAAGTTTTCAATTTTATGAACTATATTTTTTCACTTCCAGTTCTATTTAGTTATTTTCAAATCTGTCTTTTCCTTTTCATTTGTATAATTTACTTGTGGTCTCTAGTTTCACTTTTCTCTCTAGTTATATTATGTCAAATTCTTGAAGGAGGTGCTAATTCTACTGTTATTGCATCTCTTGGTCCTAAGATTCATCAAATTTCTGTTTAATTTTCACTCTAGAACTTTTAGGGATTGTACCTGTGTTTCTAAGACCATAAACTCAAATATTTCAATCATTAAGAATTTAAAATCAAACAAACAACAACAACAAAACCACAATACCCCTATATATATTAAGGAAATGGCTAGCAGAAAGGATATTCTTTCCTGAGCTCTAAGTCATTAATGGTTTGAATGAACTCATTCCTAATTATGAAAGCCTTTGAAAATGTGGTGAAAGCAAGGAATCTTTTCTACATGACATGCATATCCAATAAAAAGATATAAAATTTCAGGAGAGTCTAGGAGCTCCTAAGAAGCCCATGACTCTAGGTGAAGAAACTCTGTTCCAGTTCATTTTGCATAGCATGCTTAAATATCTGTGATTGGGGGAGTCATTGATAAGGTGGAAACCAAGCTAATTATGAATTAAATGTTTCATAGTGCTTTCAAAATGGGAAAGAGTGATTTTCAGAACCAAATCTATAATTTGCTAAGACTTAAAGCTAAGGTGTACAATTAAAGGTGATCGCAAAGTTCAGAAAGAGAGTTGTATGAAAAATATTTTTAAATCTCCAATTTGGCTCAAGTTATAAAATTGGTCCTTATTTTGTATTAATTAATGGTATGACCCTGGAGCTTTCATGGTTATATATATATATATATATATATATATATATTCAATAAAATGAAGGGTCATTTTCCAGATCTTTATCCTCTGTTATTTCACATCCATTCCTCTATTTGGATACCACAAATATAAATTCTGAGTTCCTACTATTATATGAAAGAGATATAGTAGTAAACAAATCAGATCGAGTCTCTCTACAATATAGAAAAGGTAACAGATAATTAAGATGATTAAAATTTTAAAAAATATAACATTTACTAAGTGCTTTCTAAGTTCTTTACTAAGCTCATTATATGCATATCTCAATTAAACTATAAAACAATCCTAGGTGATATGGTCTCACATATTACAGATGAGAAATTGGAGGACTGAGAGGTTATTTTGCCCAGGTGGCAGGGCTACTAAATGGTAGAGTTTGGATTGAACCCAGGTAGCCTGAGTTGATGAGGGGGTTTTATGGAGACTTTTCTGGGGGAAATATCATCATAATTGAAAACTTGAAGTATCTATAGCATTTGTTCATGCAAACTGAGACAGTTTTAAGAATAAAAAAATGTGAACAGGCCTGGATATGAGAAAAAGACATGCCATATTTGGAAACTTAAAGTGGTTCACTCTGCTTGTCATGTTGTGCAAGACTAGGTATAGCAAGGGGAAGAAGCTCAAGGATGAAGACAGCATCATGAAAGGAATCTTGAGTTTTGCCAAGGAGGTTACTTTATTCTAAATGCAATGTGGAATCATATGCAAGTTTTAAGTAGGGAATGACATAATCAGAATGAAAGGAATAGATTAGAGGGAAGCCAGATCAACTGGGTTGCCATTGAAATGATCCAAATTAAAGATGATGTTGACTTAAATCAACATTTAAGATGTGGTAGAGAGATGTGGGCATATTTGATATAAAAGAATAGAATGCAGATTGAACAAGACTCCTCATTTCTTGCATATTAGGGTAGAAGTAAAATAAATAGTGCATGATACTGAGGTTTCTGGCTTCAAAATCCAGGATAATAGTAGTGTTATTAATGGAGATCTGGAACACAAGAGCAGGGGTACATTTGCAAGAAATATGATGATTTTCCCCACATTTTAACATGCTGTTTTAGGTGTTTGGCCCATGTTCAGTAGGAGGTCAGATACATAAGTCTGAAATTCACTAAAGAGATTTTAACTCTAGATGTTGATTTGGGACTCAGCAAACCAGGATAGCAGAGTGGATGACACTGTCCAAGGAAAAGGCTTGGAAGGAGATGAAAATTAGGCCCAAGAAAGGAAGCTGGTGTAAAACACCTCAAAGAATGAAAGGGGAAGAGGAGCTTCAAGGGGAGCTGATCAGGAATGAGTTAACTTACAAAAAAGGGCTGAAAACAGAAAATGAAAAACTAATTTGAAATTTGCTGCTGGAGTTGTAACAAATGCAACAACTAAAGTGAACAAACTTAGAAGAGTTCTAACTAATTTTATTTTCTGTCCTTATTTTTATAAAAACCAGTAGGGTATTGAGTTTTGTTCCAATCTTCAACATAGGATCTAAATACGCTTCCTAAATTGGTACTGGCAGAGGCAAACTTAGGGAATATGATAAAACAACTAACACAGTGCTTTATTTCTTTATGTGAAAAAATCTTCCACTGGAAAGAAGAAAAATAGAAGTAAGCAAGTGGGATTCCTCAGAGAAATAAAACGTATTAATCTGTTAGAAAAAAAAGTATATAAAGAAGATCCTCTTCACAGCCCTTCATTATGGGGACAATCTGAATGAAAAAAGAAAATTATGAAGAAGAAAAATTAAGCACTGCATGAAAATAAAAGAAACATCTTCAAAGTATTTGAAATAGTTGCTCTTGTTTTAATTTTAAGAAAATTAATTGTAGAAACCAAATTTTGATCATTATTTACTTAAAGGTCAATAAACACAGCCACAAATTTCTACTTAATATGCAGTTTTTTCATTCTTAAAAAGATGATATTAAAAACAAAATATACAGCAACAACTATTTGATGTTTCTTGGAAAGGGAAATGAAGGTTTGTCTTTACTTCCCCATTCATAGCTTCTTTATCTACATGATCACAATGTTTACACGTTTGTCCGCCAGGTTGCTATATTAGTCAGCCAAAGGGGTGCTGATGCAAAGTACCAGAAATCTGGTGGCTTTTATAAAGGGGATTTATTTGGGGTAAAAGTTACAGTTACAAGGCCCTAAAGGGTCCAACTCAAGGTACCATAAGAGGTACTTCCTCACCAAAGTCTTGCTACATGTTGAAGCAAGGTGGTAGGCAAAGTCTATGAGGGTTCAAGCCTTCCTCTTTATCTTAAGGCTCTGTGAGCTCAGCTTTTTCCAATCTCAGCTGTTGGTTGGACGGCTCCTTTCTTTCTGGGCCCAGTTGTTCTGCTGTCTTCACAAGGTCAGCTGTAAACTATCAGACAAATGGCTCATCTCTCTTCCCAGGGCCGCAGGATCAAAGCTGACAAGTTCTTTCCTCTTCCGTGTCTATGGAGCACTCTCGATTCCTCTGTGTGTCTCTCTCCTGTATCTACTTCAGTGTTCTTGATTGAGTGTCCTTTTATATAGCTCACCAAAGGAGCGGGGACTTAACCTGTATATCCTAATGACGTGGTCAAATCAAAACCCTAATCTTGATTTAATCAAGTGAACGTAAAGTCTTTGACTTTAAATCAATCAAAGGGTATCATGCCCAGTGGAACAGACTAGTTTACAAACATAATCAATATCTCTTTTTGGAATTCATAAATAATATCAAACTGCCACAGTTGCCAAAATAAGTAACCAATTTGCTGACTTGAGCTTTCAATATTAAAAACCTCACAAAAACATTATGATTTATCATAAGCACAATATAACAAATATTTGTAATTTAAAAATTTAGGACTTTATACAGGCATATCTTGTTTTATTTTCCTTCACTTTATTACACTTCATGGAGATTGTATTTTTTTAAAAATTGAAGGTTTGTGGCAAACATGCATAGAACAAGTCTATGAGCACCATTTTTCCAACAGCATGTGCTCACTTCATGTCTCTGTGTTACATTTTGGTAATTCTCACAATATTTCAAACTTTTTCAATATTATTATATCTGTTATGGTAATCTGTGATACATGATCTTTGATGTTACCATTGTAATTGTTTTGGGATACCATGAACTACACCCATAAAAGACAGTGAACTTAATCGATATATGTTGTACAAGTTCTCACTGCTCCACCAACCTGCAGTTCCCCATCTCTCTCCCTCTCCTCAGGCCTCAGACCTTTCTATTCCCTGAGACACAATGATATGGAAATTAGGCCAATGAACAATCCTACAATGGTCTCCAAGTGTTCAAGTGAAACACTTTAAATCAAAAGCTAGAAATGATTAAGCTTAGTGAGGAAGGCATGTTGAAAGCTGAGATAGGGTACAAGCTAGGCCTCTTATACCAAACAGTTAGACAAGTTGTGAATGCAAAGGAAAAGTTCTTGAAGGAAATTAAAAAGGCTATTTCAATGAACAGACAAATGATAAGAAAGCAAAACAGCCTTATGGCTGATATAGAGAAAGCTTTAGTGGTCTGGATAGAAGATCAAATCACCCACAACATTTCTGTAAGACAATGCCTAATCTGGAGCAAGGCCCTAACTCTATTCAATTCTATGAAAGCTGAGGAAGGTGGAGAAGCTGTAGAATAAAAGTTTGAAACTAGGAGAGGTTGGTTTATGAGGTTTAAGGAAAGAAGCAATTTCCATAACATAAAAGTGCAAGGTGAAGCAGCAATTGCTCATGTAGAAGTTGCAGCAAGTGATTCAGAAGATTTAGCTAAGATAATTGATGAAGGTGGCTACACTCAACAACACATTCTCAATGTAGACAAAACAGCCTTGAGAGAAGATGCTATCAAGGACTTTCATAGCTAGGGAGGAGTCTGGCTTCAAAGCTTCAAAGGACAGGCTGACTCTCTTGTTATGGGCTAAGCAGCAGCTGGTGACTTTGAGTTAAAATAATGTTCATTTAGCATTCTGAAAATCCTAGGGCCCTTAAGAATTAGGCTAAATCTACTCTGCTTGTGCTCTATAAATGGAACAACAAAGCCTGGATGAGAGCACATCTATTTATAACATGGTTTACTGAATATCTGAAGCACACTGTTGAGAACTACTGCTCATAAAAAAGATCTCTTTCAAAATATTACTGCTCATTGACAATGCACCTGGTCACTCAAGAGCTCTGATGGAGATGTATGAGATTAATGTGCCTGCTAACACAACCCTTCTGCAGCCCACGGATTAAGGAGTGATTTTGTCTTTCAAGTCTTATGATTTAAGAAATACATTTCATAAGGCTACAGCTGCCATAGATAGTGATTCCTCTGATGGATTTGGGCAAAGGGTCAACTGAAAGCTTTCTGGAAAGGATGTGCCATTCTAGATGATGCCATTAAGAACACTTGCAATTCATGGGAGGAGGTCAAAATATGAACATACTCAGGAGTTTGGTGATTCCTCTAATGGATTTGGGCAAAATCAATTTAAAACCTCTGGAAAGGATTTGCCATTCTAGATGACACCATTAAGAACATGTGATTCATGGGAGGAGGTCAAAATATCAACATTCACAGGAGTTTGGAAAAACTTGATTCCAACCCTCATGGATGACTTTGAGGGATTCAAGATTTAAGTGAAGGAAGTAACTGCAGATGTGGTAGAAAGAGCAAGGCAGCTAGAATTAGAAGTGGAGCCTGATGATGTGACTGAATTGCTGTAATCTCATGATAAAACTCGAAAGGTTTTTGAGCAACGAAAGTGGTTTCTTGAAATAGAATTAACTCCTGGTGAAAATGCTGTGAACATTGTTGAAATGACAACAAAGGATTTAAAATATTACATAAACTTAGTTGATAAAGCAGTGACAGGGTTTGAGAGGACTGACTCCAATTTTGAAAGAAGCTCTACTGTGGGTAAAATGCTATCAAACAGCACCTCATGCTACAGAGAAATCTTTTGTGAAAGGGAGAGTCAATTGAGATGGCAAACTTCACTGTTGTTTCATTTTAAGAAATTGCCACAGCCACCTCAGCCTTCAACAACCATCACCCTGATCGCAGCAGCTATCAACAACAGCCAGGCAAGACCCTCCATGAACAAAAAGAGTACGATTCGCTGAAACCTCAGATGATGGTTAGCATTTTTTAGCAATAATGTATCTTTTAAATTAAAGTATGTACAATGTTTTTAGACATAATGCTATTATTTCACACTTAATAGACTATGTACAGTGTAAAATAACTTTATAAGCCCTGGGAAATAAAAAAATTCATGTGACTCACTTTATTGTGATATTAGCTTTAATGTGGTGATCTGGAACTGAATCTGCAATATCTCCAAGGTATGTTTGTAATTCTCTAAAACTAATGTATGGATTAGATTAAATTATAATAATAGCCCCAACAATTTTTCAAGGGAGGGATAAAATGGCATTAATTGTTGTTAAAAACAATATGGAGGATGTGATGGTTAGGCTCATGTGTCAACTTGGCCAGGTAATGGGGCCTGTTTTTTGGTCAATGGAGCACTGGCCTAATTGTTACTGTAAGAACATGGAATTAATTCATGGAATTAAATCATTAGTAAGTTGAATGCATCTATGGCTGATTAAGTCTACAATTAACTGAGGAGTTTGCCTTCAGCAATGAGAGATATTTCAGTCAATCAGTAGAAGGCCTTTAAAGAAGTGTTGATTTCGGAAGTCAGAAGGGAGAAATTTCATCTCTACTTCAGCCAGTACTTCAGCCCAATGAATTCCTCTCCTAGGGAATTCATTAAGGAATTTCATTGGAGTTCCTGGCTTGTAGCCTGCTGTATTAGTCAGCCAAAGGGGTGCTAATGTGATATACCAGAGATGGGTTGGTCTTTATAAAGGGTATTTATTTGGGGTAGAAGTCCACAGATACCAAGCCATAAAGCATTAAGTTTCTTCTCTCACCAAAGTCCATTGCCATGTGTTGGAGCAAGACAGCTGCCGGTGTTTGCCAGGGTTCAGGCTTCTTGAGTTCCTCTCTTCCTGGGGCTGCATTTCTCTCCCGGCTTAGCTTTTCTGGTACCTCCACAAGGTCAACTGTTAGACTATCAGGCGAACAGCTTACTTCTCTTCTCCTAGGGCCTTCTCTCCAACATCAAAACTCCAACATCAAAACTGCTTCTCAAAAACTGCTGCAACTCTGTTCTTTGTGATGCCTTTTATATTTGATTCCCCCACCCACCAAGGGGTAGGGCTCAACACCCTACTGATGTGGCCCAGTCAACACCCCAATCATAACTTAATCATGCCCAGATTAACAGATCAGTTTACAAGCATGATCCAATTATGTTTTTGGAATTCATAATTACATCAAATTGCGCAACGGCTACACTCCACCTTCTGAATTCCAAAAATGCATTACAATATTCAAAAAAACATTAAATCAGTAACAATTCAAGTAAAAAATCATATCATAATCATTTTAAAGAAATACACTTTGTCTTCAGGCAAAATCCTGTCTGCTGTAGACCACTGAAACTTACAAAACCATTTAACTGCTTCCAATACACAAATGGAAAGACAAAGGATAAACATTTTCAATATCATAAGAAATTGGGATGTTAAACATGAATCATGGATCCTCTACAGTTCAGTAAACCTTCAGGGCATCCTCCATTCAATTTCAAAGTCTGAGAGTCATTCTTAAGACGATGGTTTCTTCTCCTTGGGGCCACATGGGAACTCACCTTTTCCACAGGTTTGCCCCAAAGGCCAGTTTCTTGGTTCCACCCTCATCAGGCATCTGGGTGTCAACCAAGCTCCAGACCTCACCCTCCAAGAGTGTTGGGGTGATTGCCACACCTTACCCAATCTTTGGGTTAGAGTCTTAGCCCCCCAAGTACAGTGAGGTGAAGACAACATTCCCCCTAATCTTTGGCATACAGGTTCAACCCTTTCAGAGCAATGGGTTGACCACCTGGCCTTCTCTAACCCATGGGGGACAGGTACACCCCTCTCAGACCTATGGGGAGTTGACCTTAACTGCCCTAATCTTTGAGGAATGTGCTCCACCCTCTCTGCACCCTGGGATGGCAAAACTCTCCCAGAACATTGGGTGGGGACATCCACCCTCTTCAACTGCTGGGGAAAGCTCATCCTCTCTGCACCCTGGGGCATCAAAACCTTCCCAGAACATCAGGTAGGAACATCTACCCTCTTCAACTGCAGGGGCAAATTCACCCTCTCTGTACACATGGGTGGGGCTCCTCTCTTGGCCCAAGGAGATGTCTTAATCCCAGATCTCTGCTTCCACGGTTCTCTTCTTAAAGCTATTTCTCCTTCAATCTCTCCTTTCCATGTCCTCTTTTGTCCAAGCTGACAGTGGTTTTGTTCATACAGCTCTCTCAAAAACTTTGTTGGTTTAGCATGCAGGAAGCAGGGGTCCAAGCCATCAGACAGTAAGACTTTCCACAAGTCTTTCCAAGATAACTGCATCTTCAATTCTGATTTACAAGTTCCAAGTTTAGTAAAGCCTTCAAATATGGCATTTTCATCTAGGAATTTGATTTCCAGATACTTGGAAGTTCCAGAATCAGTTTCTGTTTTCTTTGTGCCCAAAAGTTCAGTCCTTAATGTATTTCGCTCATCTATTATTTTGCTATAAGCTGCAAGGAGAAGCCAAGCCACATTCTCCGAGTTTACCTTGGAAA